>CABHPP010126610.1:14827-41894 GCA_902168425.1 Peromyscus attwateri | reverse complement strand
AAAAAAAAAAAAAAAAAAATAGAGCAAACAAAACAAACAAAAAGAAAACCACTGTTGTGCAATCTTTGGCCCTACCCTACCCCTCCACCCCTCCTATCCCGTGGCTAGACCCCTTCCTCCAGGCTCAGCCTCATCTTTGAGAATGAGCTCCAGCCTGTGTGCCTTCCATTGAGTGCATTACACCTGCATGCTGACCGTGACTGCCTTTCCAGAACTGCCTGTGTGGCCCTACTCCCAAGTCACCATGGTCTTGCATCTACAGGCTCCGAAGGCCTGTCTTTCCACTGCCACTCCCCTCGGGTGACAGTTTTTAAAAATGCTTTTTTTTAAAGACAAGGTCTCTCTATTATTTAGCTCAGCCTGTCCTGGAACTTACTATGTACACCAGGCTAGCCTCCAGCTCACAGTGATCCACCCGTCTCTGTCTCCCAAATGCTGGAGTTAAAGGCATGTACTACCACACCCAGATGTTTTTCAAAATACTTATTATTTATTGACAATTTCATACATTTGTACATGTATCTTGACACACTCATGATCCTTGAAGGGAAAGGGTCCACTTGCACAGATTGTATAATCTGACCACCCTGAGTCTTGTTTATCCTACATAGACTTCCATTTTTTGTTACATGTATTTATTGTGTGTGTAGGTGTACGTGTGTGGAAGTTGGGACAACTTTCAGGAGTCAGTTTTCTTCCATTTTGTGGGTCCTGGGATTGAAGTAGGTTCTAAGGCTTGGCAGCATACGGGGACTGGGGAGATGGCTCTGTAAATAGTGTCACTGTGTCAGCATGAGGACCTGAGTTCCATCCCTGGCCCTCACAGACAATGCCAGGCAGGACAGTATGTGCCTATAATCTAAGCACTGGGGAAGCAGAGTCAGGAGGACCCCTGGGCCTCACCGACTGGCCAGTCTAGAGCAGACACTTAACAACAACAATCTCTAGCCTCTACACTGTATGTGTAAATGCATATGTGAACACACGTCTCTCTCACACACACACATATGTATAATGAGAGCATAAGAACATCAGATCGATGGGTCTGATCTGCTTGTAGCTCCTGGCTTGTTCAGATAGTCCAGAGCCCCAGTGATCTGGACACAGCCTGTATTGATTGCTAAGTAGACAGTGAAACAATACTTTTGCCCCCCACCACATGTGGGGCCACAGAGGTCTGCCCTCCTGATTCTAAGCCACACCTATCTTTTTCCTCATTCCTAAGCAAGCACCAGTTCCCAGAGAGCACATGAGCAGTGACCATGAGTTCCCTCCCCTCATAGAACTTCCCATTTCCTAAAAGCTTTACAAATCCATTCGGCTTGCAACAATGTGATGTCTGTATTACACTGTAAAATGAGTCTGAGCAGACCTGGTGTGACTTCATATGGAGTGATTTACATGCTGGGCGAAGAAACCTTTTGCTAACCAACTGCTAGTTGAAGACTGGCTCTTCTAAAGGCATTATCAAATTCAGTTCCTGCCAGGGAAGTTGTTAAAGTTGTCAGCTCCTCGGTGCCTGCAGAGCAGGAACCAGAGCGTTAATGCCCACTGAGAGGCTGCTAGGAAAGGGAGTCGTTGAAGGTAACCATGTGTCTTGCCTTTTTCAGCACCCTGAAGTCCATGGAGTTTGCGCCATCGGAAGGAGCAGGGATGCAGGTACACCAGCTCACTTTGTTCCCAGGGTGGTGGCAGCAGCTGCTGGTCACTGCTGGCCCCTGGGGCTCTCATCTGCATCTCCACGCTGATAAGAGGGGCCTCGCTTACAGCTGCTAAGTCCTTCCTCAAGAGCATTTCACCAGCCGAGCCTGGTAGTGCACACCTGTAATGCCAGCACTGGGGGCTGACGTCAAAGGGACAGGATCTGAGGCCAGCTTCGGCTATCCCCTGAGATACTGTCTCAACAATAAAAAGGAAGTAGAGAAGGGGAGAAAGGATTGATCCTCGTTGTTGGTCCGGAGACTCGGCTGGTTAGGGTGCTTACCTAGTATCATGAAGCCCTGGTTCCATCTCCAGCACTGACAGAATAAATGGGGCATGGTTGCATTTCGCTGTAATCCCAAGACTTTGTAGAGACAGGTGGCCAAAAGTTCAAAGTCAACCTTGACTACTTAGTGAGTTTGAGGTTAGCCTTGGGTTCATGAGACTATCTTTAAAGGCAATAACAAGACTTGACCAAGTGAAAGCAAATCATCTTCAGTGAAGAGAAAGGCTAGTATTTGCCAGGCTCCTCAGTTGGCCCTGGGGACGCTGTGACTTCATTCTGGGCACATAATGATAATTTCAGGGGCTGGGTTGCAACCCAGTAGTAGTGTGCATGTTCAGTATGTGTGAGGCCTTGGGTTCAATCCTAGCACCAAAAACATCAACAAATATGTGAGGTTGTGTTAAAGATCAACCCAAAAAAAAGCTTGGCCTGGAAATACAGTGTACTGCCTTAGTGGCATTAACTCAGGGGACATGTAACAGTGGTACCCTGTTATCTGGCAGCCAATTAAAATTTATATCTCCAGCCATGTATGATGGCACATACCTGTAATACCAACACTCATGAATAGAGGCTGGAAGATCTGGAATTCAGGGCCAACCTGGGCTACATAGCAAGTCCAAGGCAAGCCTAGACTATGTGAGGCCTTGTTTCATATACACACAATATGTTAAATATATCCTAACCAGAAGTGACAGTGTATCCATAGTCCCAAATACTGGAAGGCTGACAGGAAGATCATTTGAGCCCAGTACTCTGAGGCTAGCTCAGGCAACAAAGCAAAACAAAAAGAAAAGTTGTCTAAAATGTATAAAGCCTACATCACAAGTATAGTCTTGCTCCCCTTATCCAGAAGGCAGCTGGCATCTTCATGATGGACAAAAATAAGACAAAAACAGGTTCCTCGTTGCTTTCTGACAGGGTCAGCAGCTTATCTCATTGCCAAATGGGGTCCAGGCTTAGACTGTGAGTATTTGGGAACAACACAGAAAATAATTGTCAGCTAGGAAGGTGGCTTAGCAGGTAAAAGCACTTATCCTGCCTGGGGCTAGAATTCAGATCCCCAGAACCCACCATGTAAATGTTGGGTGGCCGTGAGGGCCCACCTGTAATTCTAGCCTTGGAAGGAAGAGACAGGGGATTCCCCAGAGCAAGCTGGCTGGTGAGACTACCCATATCAGCCAGCTCTGAGTTTGACTGTGAGTCCCTGCCTCAGTGAATTAAGGTAAGTGATTGAGGATGATGCCTGAGATCAACCCTGGGGCCTCCACACACATGCATGTGTACAAACACCACACATAACATACACACATGAAAAATGGGGAAAGAATATCTGAGTCTAAAGACAAAAATCATCTCAACTAAGTCCTTTTGCAAGAACCTTTGAGTTTTTTCCCTTGCGGAAGTGATGCATGTTGCAGGGTCATGGAAGCTGAGCTGGGGAGTGGATGGGTTCAAGGTGGCCCCATGGTGATCCCTGCTCTGCCCTGTGCAGGACTCTACCAAGCCCCTGGAGGTTTTACTCCTGGAGAAGAACCGCTCGCTGCAGTCTGAGAATGCCACGCTGCGCATCTCCAACAGTGACCTGAGCGGTAGGTGGATGGGCATCACACACATACTCTGCTTGGTTCGCTACCAGGGGTCAAAGATGAGGAGGGTGAACCTTACATCTGGGTTTGTGTGTGCATGACGGGAGCGCCGCTGGGTGACCAAAGACTTGTTGGACTAACCCTGAGTGTTTAGTATCCCACTCCCTCACCGCTCTGCCCCACCCCGTCCTGCAGTGAGATGCGTGTGCGCCATAGCAAATCTCCAGGGGTCCGCTAGGGGCCTTATGGAAAGGTCCCAGGAGGGACACCTGAGGATGTTGGCTTTCTGATCTTTTCCTAGTTGTTCTGTGAACAGGCCAGGGGTAAAAGCAAGCATGGCCTCCCTCTGGGGACTCTCTAGGGTGTGCTTTGAGAGGTCGCCGGCCCTCCAGTGGTACTTTTCTTTCTCCATGAGGTCTTCTTTGGGGACACAGTCCCTCCCTCATCCCTAGCCTCTCGTTTGCGCAATCTAAAATGGTGGAGTCACTGACTGCTTTTGGATTTAGCAGCTGGTCAAAGTGTGTAACTGTGATCTGGACTCCAGTGGCATTGCAGTTCTTAAAGTGTGCGCGGCTTCGATCGAGGGGACTCAATGGGTGCATCTGCCTCAGAGCATGTGGTGTGAGCAACCCCATGGGTCCCCAAGTGTCAGTGTTTGCTGGTCCTCGGGCAGAGCCTTTGGGGGTAACTGCGATGCTAGAAGCCCTGAGACCTGTCACCTCTTTCCCGTGTGTGTTACCAGAACCTTTGTCAAGGGGATTCTCCCGGCTGCAACGTACAAGAAAGGTGCAAACACGAATGCATGTGGCTTGTTTTGGGGGGCCTCATTTGGCCGATTCACAAATTCAATCGAAAAACAAACCAACACACCACTCTGGCCCTTGTTTTTAAAAAAAATTGAAAAGAAAAATCTGTACTTTTTTTTGTGGGGCACACTTTGCATTCTGGTCTTGGTTTTTTTTCCCTTTTGAATCCCCCATAATGCATTCTGTTTGCCCTTCCTTGTAGGGTCAGCCAGGAGAAAAGGGAGAGACCAGCCTGAGAGTCGGCGCCCGGGACCCTTGCCGGCCTCCCCTCCTCCTCAGTTGCCCCGCAACACGGGGGAACAGGTTTCCAATACTAACGGTACACACCACTTCTCACCAGCGGGGTTAAGTCAAGACTTTTTCAGCTCAAACCTGGCCAGCCCCAGCCTACCCCTGGCTTCTACAGGAAAGTTTGCACTAAACTCTCTTCTCCAGCGACAGCTAATGCAGTCCTTCTACTCCAAGGCCATGCAGGAAGCCGGAAGCACAAGCACGATTTTTTCAACAGGTCCTTACAGCACAAACTCCATATCTTCCCCAAGTCCATTACAACCAAGCCCAGACGTAAATGGCATGGCCCCATCTCCCAGCCAATCAGAAAGCGCTGGGAGCGTCTCAGAGGGCGAGGAAATGGATACAGCAGAAATCGCCCGGCAGGTCAAAGAGCAGCTGATCAAGCACAACATTGGACAGCGCATCTTTGGACACTATGTCCTGGGACTGTCCCAGGGGTCCGTGAGCGAGATCCTGGCCCGGCCCAAGCCCTGGAGCAAGCTGACCGTCCGCGGCAAGGAGCCCTTCCACAAAATGAAGCAGTTCTTGTCCGATGAGCAGAACATCCTGGCACTTCGTAGCATCCAAGGCAGACAGAGAGGTGAGACATGTCCATGTGTGCCTGGTGCAGTGCAGTGTGTGTGTGCATGTGTGTTTGTGCGTGTGATGAAACATTTGTACATCACATCAGGTAAAGTGCTCTTCAGTCTACCCTATCTAGAGTTCAAGGGTCAGCCAGCAGGAGCTAGAAACCATTAGATGTGGGAACTCTGACCTTGGAGGTGTGGTCAGCACCTTGCGCTCCGTAAACTCAACATTTCACTGCTCTGTGTTGATAGAGAAAGTTAGGTCATGCCTGTCATCTGACAGGTTTAGCATCCCTGGGTCCACTTGGCATCAGGGGCTGGCTTCCCTTCAGGAGCAGCTCCTCAGGTGCCATCCAGCTCTGTCCCAACAGCACAACAGCTGTAATCCTCACAAGGCCCTGGCTCTGTGGGGCAAGCTTGTCAAAGCTGTCCTCTGCCTCGTTCACCTTAGAAGAGAACAGGTCCCATGAACGTTTTGCATCATTTATGTCCAATTATTGATTTTTTTTTTTTAGTGCCACAAACAAAACATGCCTGCCTTCAATAAATCACACAAAAGTTTCATTCAATTCCCTTCCTGCCACACCCTTCATAAAATGATAGAAAGTCAGACACTCCCACAGTGTAAATAATTCCTCCCTCCTTAAGAACAGGGCCCCCTGGGCAGAGTCAACAGTGATGTAGAGGGACATTGTTTTCAGCCACATTGGAAACACTCTGAAATTCAGACGACAACTCCGACAGGAGTTGATAAACAAACAGCATGAGTTTACACCAAGGATGCAGCGCATTTTTGGGTAGTTAACTGAATTGGATGTCTCTGGATGATTACTGTGAGCTCTAGCATTGACTGGCAGGCAAGCACCTCTCACTCCCTCTGCCCTTCCTAGTGGTGATGATGTCGGCTCTCCTCCTGCAGTAGACCTGATGCCTGGAGGAAGGTGAAGCCTGGAGCCCTTTCTTTAGAGGCAGGCAGGCAGGCGGCTCAGCTCTCATGTCACCCAGACCATGTCGTCGACGCCACCATCCCCTGATTGTTTTGTTCTTACCGCACTTGTTTTTCAACAGAGAATCCAGGCCAGAGCCTGAACAGACTCTTTCAGGAAGTACCGAAACGAAGAAATGGGTCTGAAGGTATGTCTCAGGCAGGTTTTCTCTCTGCAGTCAGTAACCTAGGAAGCAGCATGTCCTTAGCTGTGTATTTGGGTTAAAACTGTGCACTGTAATTCTGGCCTGGAACCTGATGGAAAAACAGCTAGTAAGTATAAAACAAAGCACGGGTTCAAAGGTGACCAACCCCTTTCCTGTTGAGCTGCCAAAGCTAGACAAGCCATACCCAAGGTCCGTCCCTCAGCACCAGTCCTCGGTTTGATTCCGGGGCACCAGGCCTGTTTTCCCAGAAGCAGGTGACAGAACACTAGTGATCTGAGAAAAATCAGGTGACCATGTCAAACCAGCTATTGCTGCTTCCTTAAATTTTTAACTCTAACATACGTCAGAAATCCTGTGATGTGTTCAGATCCAAACAAAGCCGGTTCTTCTGCAGGCATTGGTGAGCCAACCTTCACCATGCTCCTTTAAATGGCTCCTTCCCAAAGTGTCCTCAGTAGTAAATGGTTTAATGTGACATGTCTACTGAGCAAGGTAGTGAACAATGACAATGTCTGGACGGCTTCCACAAAGATCTGGGCCCAACCCATGAGTCCTAGTACCTTCAGGGCATCTTAACGTGTACCTGCTATGCAGAGTACCTCCATGTGACCAGAAGAATGCATTTGTGTCCTTAGGGATCTCAATGGGTTTTTCTCCTTGTTGGCAAATTTCAAAAACACAGTATGTAGTTATAAATCTAAAAAAGTTGACGTTCACCTTTGTCCCTCTTCATCTGTCACATCCCAGTGAGTAATCCAGGATTGGTCTCACCCACGGCTAGGGATGTAGCTCAGTCTAGAACATTTACCTAAAATCTCCTAGTGAAGAGCCAGGACATTGCTCAATGGGTAGAGCTCCTGCCTAGAATCCCCCAGTGAGGGGCTGGGGTGTGGCTCAGTGGTAGAGCACCTGCCTAGAATCCCCCAGTGAGGGGCTGGGGTGTGGCTCAGTGGTAGAGCCCCTGCCTAGAATCCCCCAGTGAGGGGCTAGGGTGAGGCTCAGTGGTAGAGTACCTGCCTAGAATCCCCCAGTGAGGGGCTGGGGTGTGGTTCAGTGGTAGAGCCCCTGCCTAGAATCCCCCAGTGAGGGACTGGGGTGTGGCTCAGTGGTAGAGCACCTGCCTAGAATCCCCCAGTGAGAGGCTGTGGTGTGGCTCAGTGGTAGAGCACCTGCCTAGACTAGAATCCCCCAGTGAGAGGCTGGGGTGTGGCTCAGTGGTAGAGCACCTGCCCAGAATCCCCCAGTAAAGGGCTGTGGCATGGCTCAGCAATAGAGTAATTACGTTGCATGCCCGAGGCCCTGAATTCAATGCCTAGTAACACACACACACACACACACACACACACACACACACGAGAGTTCAGGCTCAACCTTTCACCTTTGCCTTTCTTCCACGTTTATGTTTAGAAAAAATAAATGTACAGAGCCTGAATGTAGTCTCAAGCCAAAGCTTTTTAATAAAAGCTCATGAAAAAACATTGCCTTTCAATTTACCTTCTCTTCCTATACTGTTCTAAATGATTGGTTGCCCCTCTGGTACTAGCCCCATGGGCAAAGTCTAGCTCGAGTGATAAGAAAGCCTGTTCTGCCAGCAGAGTAACATTGACCTTGAGACAGATTCAGCAGGAAACCTTCTGCTGGGCAGGCATGTCCCACAGCCATGCCACGAGATCACACTCACAGCAATTTAGGGATGAGTGGGAGACCATGCCCACTCCGGTCAGTCCCCAGCCTCACCTGGGGCCCTGTGTCAGAATGTCTTGGTGCAGTGTTTATTTCCATTTGAGATCTGGCTTCCATGTCATCCCTGTGACTTCTCCCTGCAGGTAACATCACTACCCGGATCCGAGCATCCGAGACTGGTTCTGATGAAGCAATCAAGTCCATCCTGGAACAAGCCAAGAGGGAACTCCAAGTGCAGAAAACCGGTAGGGCTTCTGCTTTCTCAAGCACCGTCTTCAGACTATCACGGGTGCTCTCCTCAGCAGTAATTCATTCTGTGTCTTCTTCTCTTTGAAGTCGATACTGAGTTGATGTTTACACACATTCGGCATATACAGAAGGAAGTATGGTCTAGATTTGTGTTTCCTCTTCCGGGGGAAACAGGGCAGTTGTTTCCGTTTTTGTACTTGAGATGGGGTCTTGCTAGCTTGAACTCATGGTCCTCCTGCCCCTGCCTCCTGAGGGCTAGGTTTACAGGTCTATGCCACCAGGCCCAGCTCTACTTCTAATGTCCCCTCCCCACTGCTTACCAGATCCTGGTACTCCTTAGAAGGGACTGTCATTGATCCTTCAGAGACTCTGGCTTCTGGTAGACCTGAACAGAAATCGTGCTTCCTGAGTTTGGCAAAACCAAGAGGAGTGTGGGTATATGGTTCATGAGAGTTAGTAGTTAGCTTAAAACCTCCAGGAAAGAAAGCCAGAGTAGATCTAGGGCAATGGATCACTGAGTAAAAGGGATTGAAGACCTGAGTTTGGATCCCAGAACCTACATTGACAACCAGAGTAGCAGAAGCATCTGTAACCCTGGCCCCCTCAGGGATCCGGGTGGGGACAGGAGCTCCAGAATCTCACAGGCCAGACTGCCTAGTCAATGCAACAACAGAGACTCTATCTCAAACATGGAAGGGCCAGGACCAACAGCTCCAGGAGCTCTCAGCACATGTGCATTCCCCACACGCACACACCTAAGAAAGGAGGAGGTACAGCAAGATGGCTTAGCAAGGGAAGGCCCTTGCCACCAAGACTGGCGGCCTGAGTTTGATCCCTGGCACCCACGTGGTAGAAGAAGAGAACTGACTGGCGCAATTTGTCCTCTGACTTACATCATACACCACAGCACACGTGCGCCCGCACACGCATAAAGTAAATAAAGGTAATTTTTTTAATGTAATAACTAAAGCCAGGGTAGGAGTGAGGTGTGTCCCCATTGATCACCCTCCATGGTTGGAAAGCCAGCTGCATGGCACAAAGGCTGTCAGTCCCTGTGCCCTCTCTAACGAGGTGCACAGGTATCTTCACGTTTCATTGACGATGAGACATTAGGGAAATGGCACAGTGTAGTGACCACCCCAGAGAATCACACTCCACTAGGTCAAGGTGGGATGAAGCCCACAGCTGCCAGGGACCATCCTACCACAACCTCATCTGTGTTTATTCCTCACAGCTGAACCAGTCCAGCCATCTTCCGCATCCAGCAGTGGGAACTCTGATGACGCCATCCGCTCCATCCTACAGCAGGCCCGCCGGGAAATGGAGGCCCAGCAGGCTGCCCTTGACCCTGCCTTAAAGCCAGCACCACTGTCCCAGCCTGACCTCGCCATCCTCACTCCCAAGCTCCTGTCTGCCTCGCCCATGTCTACTGTGTCCACTTACTCCCCTCTCGCCGTCCCCCTGAAGAAAACCCCCGCAGCACCTGAGGCCAGTACCTCTGCCTTGCCCAGTGCCCCAGCCCTCAAAAAAGAGGCTCAGGATGCACCCAGCCTGGACCCACCAGGATCAACTGATGCTGCCCAGGGGGTGCTAAGGCAGGTGAAGAGTGAGCTGGTCCGTGGCAGCACCTGGAAGGATCCCTGGTGGAGCCCTATCCAGCCTGAAAGAAGAAATCTTACCTCTTCCGAGGAGACCAAGGCGGACGAAGCAGCCGCAAGCGGGAAGGACAAGGCGAGCGGCAGCCAGACTCGGGCAGAGCGCAGCCAGCTTCAGGGACCCTCGTCAGCGGCAGAGTACTGGAAGGAGTGGCCCAGCGCCGAGTCGCCGTACTCCCAGAGCTCAGAGCTGAGCCTCACTGGAGCCAGCCGCAGCGAGACACCCCAGAACAGCCCTCTGCCCTCCTCCCCCATCGTGCCCATGGCAAAGCCGGCAAAGCCCTCGGTGCCCCCACTGACTCCTGAGCAGTACGAGGTCTACATGTATCAGGAAGTGGACACCATTGAGCTCACCCGGCAGGTCAAAGAGAAGCTGGCCAAGAATGGCATTTGCCAGAGGATCTTCGGGGAGAAGGTAAGGGGCTTCACTGTTGGGGGGCAGTCATAGCTTCCATCTCTTCTTAGGTCTGAGGACAAAGTGTCCATTCTGACAGCATGGCCATCATAGGAGTATTAGATGTCACCGATTCCCACCCACTTTGTGCCATCCTGTCTATTCCCACTGCCCTGCTTAGTAACTGGTAAAACTGACATACAGCAGATGAGGAAGCATGGTCCATTAGTGTCTGCATGCAGCAAGCTGCCAGGTGACCCTGTACCTGACCTGCCTCTGAGGCCACCTGCAGCAGAGAGACACCTCTGCAAGCCATTCTGGCCCTAAAAGGTCTGATGGGATCAGATCGCATAGGGAACACCCAGCCTCCCGAGAACCACCACTCGTGGGAGTGAAAAGCCGCACAGAACATAATTGCTCCTTGGTTGTCTTGTTGGATTTTCTTTCTTGTGTTGGTCTGTTTCATTTCATTGTTGTTTGGGGAGGAGGCTGATTGTTGGTTGATGTTATTTTTTGAGACAGGGTCTCCCTATGTAGTCCTGCCTACCTAGAACTAACTCATTGTGTAGCCCAGGCTGGATTCACCCTAGCAGGAATCCGCCTACCTGGACCTCCCACATGCTACAATTACAGGCGTGAGCTTCTGCTCGGCTCCTCGTTGTTCCTTTCACTACACTACGAGGCCCTACAGAGCCATCAGAGCTTCACATATCATTTCTTCCTGGCTCATGAAAGTGTAATTATGTATGGATGAGCTTCTAGACCTATCTGATGGCAGATTCAGGATAACAGGATTTATCACGCCTGTAAAATCTAAAATAAACATAATAACCTATATCATTAACGATTATGCCATGAGCAGACTATAAAGAGAAGTCCTCTCTTCCTGAGATGACACAGGAAGTGGATCAGCACTGGCCCTCACAGCCCTGTTGGATACCCACCCTCCCCACCCAGTCCCTCTCGGTCTCATCTGTATGTTGGCCTTGAACTCTATGGTCTGTTTATGACCTCCTTGTCCCAATTTTGCAATAAGTGATGAAGGTCCACAGACAGGAGGGTGTGAATTGAAAGTCCCTGGAGAATTTTGAGTTCAGAGTTATAAAAATAAAATTTGTGAACATTTAAATAGGCATTTTGTGCTCCCACCTTAAATTTAGCAAACTTAATAACATTGAATTTGTTTGGCCCATGAGTGCTGCTTATTCTGGAACTGGAAAACTTTGCAGAGTGATGGGATGAGGCCCCTAAATATCTCTGGGCTACATCTGTGCCCTGGGGGGTGTTTGTGCCCATACATATGTATGGCCATATGTGAGAGGCAGCAGCCTGAGTGCGTGCATGCAAATTGTCGGTCGTCTGCTGCTCAGTGTTCCTCCCACACTGGCTCCCTGTCCCCACCAGCTCTCCTCTGGTCAACCTGTGAGCAGGGTACAGTCAGACAGAGTGACCCTTTGTAAATGCCCTTTTGGCCTGTGTCAACACAGGAGCCTGCTTTCTATGCCCCTCAGTATCTCCCAATTCCAGTGGGCTCTGATTCCAGCACCCCAGCCTGTCCTGGTAATACCAGGTGAAGGGCAAGATGTTCTGCAATGTCTGCTCCTCGGTTTTCAAGAACACAACCTTGCAGCCTCTGCAGGGTCCAGACCCTAGAGAAAACTGACCACTTCCTTTCACACCCTTTCCCAATAAGAGCTGCGACTACACTCTCTTTTGTGTTTTTGATCATGCTGGGGATGAAACCGAGGCCCTTGCATGGGTTAGGCTTATCCCAAGCCCATCACTGGCAGATTTTAGGCCTATCCTCTACCAATGAGCCACACTCCTAATTGAAGTTGTGATTATAATAATTTCTTTTGCCCAGAACCCCTGCCCTGTCCCAAGACGTTATCCTACCAGTAGTCTGCTAAAGCTTATTCCTGCAAACTGTCAGTGCACTAGGCTGCCCTTCGGTGCTCCAAAGAGTCCTCCAATGCACGGTCTATGTGGCTTCATCTCCCCCGGGCCCCACAGGGCCACATGTATGTCTCTAAGGCACCTTGCAGCATCCTGCTGATTTCTGGAAGCTGACAGTTGCTTTTCTTTGTTTGCTTCTTCAGGTTCTGGGCTTGTCCCAGGGCAGTGTCAGCGACATGCTCTCAAGGCCAAAGCCATGGAGCAAACTGACCCAGAAAGGCCGAGAACCCTTCATCCGGATGCAGCTCTGGCTGAATGGAGAGCTAGGCCAGGGTGTCCTGCCTGTGCAAGGGCAGCAACAAGGGCCAGGTGAGAACAGCCAACCTTCTGCAAGAGCCTGGCAAGGACAGCCTCCATCCATGGGCTTGGTTTTGGGTTTTGGGTTTTGGTTTTGGTTAGTGTTGACTGGAGCACGGAGAATGGTGAGACAGGGTCTGTTTATATTTTTGAGACTGACCTCAAACTCACTATGTAGCCCTGACTAGCCTCAGACTCACTGTGTAGCCAAAGCAGACCTTAAGCCCATGATCCTCCTGCCTCAGCCTCCCAAATGATAGAAAGACAGATGTGTGCCCCCTCGTCTGTCTCCATCTTTAGGTTTCAAGAGTAAAGAGGCTGAGCCTGGCTAATTTTATAAGCAGCAGAAAATTAGTTACCAATTAAGAAAATGCTGTTTATATATAAATATAGGTAAAAGTCAAGTACCTCCACTGGGGAACTGAGAAGGAAATCCAGCCAGAGTGACTCTGGAAATGAAAGTGCCACAGGCAGTGGCTTCTGCCACTGTGAAGTGAGGTTTCTGGCACTTTATAGTTGAGCAACCCTCATCCCAGTCCACATCCTGGCCCTCAGCTTGAGAATGGGAAGCCTCCCTCCCTCTGGACTCCCGTTGACCCTCCTAGTACCTTTTGTGCAGTTGGGAGGCTCCAAGCCCTGTTTCCTATGTAACAGTGCCTTTTTCTTCCACAGTCCTCCACTCAGTGACATCTCTGCAGGACCCCCTCCAGCAGGGCTGTGTGAGCTCAGGTAACTAGCCACCCATGTTTATTTGCTAGCCCCGCTGCTCTGGAAACCTGGGATCTGGGAGTAAGCGTCCCATTCATAACCGCAGCAAACAGCTGCCTCTCCCTCTCTGCCATGCTGTCCTCTGAGGCCGTTGTGAAAGTAGAGTCATGCAAGAAATGCTTTTAGGAATTAGATGCTTCTGCTAGGCCGAGAGTCCTTGAGATCCATTCAGCTGATGTGTAGCAACAGTCGTTTCTTTTCCTGCCTGAGTGGTATTCCTATGGTGCAGTTATATCAAAGTTTGTTCTGCATTGAGGCTATCTCCTGGTTGTGGCCATTATACATAGAGTTGGCATGGCAGTAAAAAGAGAGAATGCAGTGTACTACTTACAAACTCTGGACTTGCTTTCTGATGGCAGTCCAGAGAGTTGGCAGCTAAGGACCAATACCAATAAAAATCCATGCCTTGCCGGGCGGTGGTGGCGTATGCCTTTAATCTCAGCACTTGGGAGGCAGAGCCAGGCAGATCTCTGTGAGTTCGAGGCCAGCCTGGTCTACAGAGCAAGATCCAGGAAAGGCGCCAAAGCTACACAGAGAAACTCTGTCTCGAAAAGCCAAAAAAAAAAAAAAAAAAAAATCCATGCCTTTACTGGATCCCTTCATTCTTTTGTAAGTATGAAGCTCTGTGTTTGAGGCTGGGGTCTGTTGGAGGCAAGTTTCACAGTCGGGGATCTCAATATAGCAGGAGAGATAAGTCAGAGACATCACTGACCCAGGAGTCATGGGAGGGGACATCTCTTCCATGTGGAAGACCTGGACAGCCTTTGAACAAGGGAACTGGGGAGATTGCAGCACCAGAACAGAGCAGCCAAGGATGAGTAGCCCGGAGTCACGAGGGTGAGAGCCAATGGACACTCGGTGAGGGCTCAGGAGGGGCCAGGATTGAAAGGGAAGCAGGGGAGCAAGTAGGGGGGCAGCAGTTGCAGTCCATGAAGCTCAGGCCACTTCCTGCTGATCCCAAAGACTGGAAAGGTCTCAGAGCTCCTGACATGTCTGTTATCTATGCCCTGAGGTCCCTGGCCACAGTGCCCGGATGCACGCATGCCCTCACCACTGCCGTCCTGCACTGAGCCCACAGTCAGCCCAGCTTTCTCTCCAGCTCCCAGGCACAGCCGGCAGCATGAGCTGTTCCTTTTCCTTTTCTCTATTTTTCTAAACATGTTGATTAGTCTCCGTATCCCATTGATTCATTGAAAACACAAACAAAGCTAAGTGAGGAGCGAGCGCAAAGCCTGTCAGCCTGCCAGAAGGCTTAGGAGGGGACACATGTGCATAGAGGGGAACAGCTGGGCAGCTTTAGCAGGAGCTGCTGCTGCTGCAAGATCCCAAACACACTCCCCCCACTACACACACACACACACACACACACACACACACACGGAGTCAGGGTGCAGCAGTGGCCTCAAAGCTCTCCCCTGAGGGTTTCATGGTTTGAGGGTTCAGGTCTGGTTTGGTCCGTACTGGGAAATAGAGACTGGACAGACTCACGGGGGAAATTACCAACACTCTTTCTCTCCAGCTCACACTCAGAATGCAGGAGGGAACGTGGCTGAGCTGGTTGTGCTGCACTTCTGTGATGTCTGTGTGGTAAAGTGGCCTGGCCTCCTACTCCAGTGAGAAGTCAGCCCTCCTTGAACTACTACTGCCCATCTCAGGCTGGACCAAGCTTGTCATGGTGGAGCTGATGTTTAGTGATGAAAGCCTTTCACTCCTAAATATGGCACTAAATGTCTCTCAGCACTGTATCTCTTAGAACCCTGACCTAAACCTTTTCCATACATCTCAAAGGGGGTTGTTTTGTTTTTAACGTGTGTGTGTGTGTGTGTGTGTGTGTGTGTATGTGTGTGTTACAGCATGTGTGTCAAAATCAGAGGACAACTTGTGGAAATTGTTTCTCTCCACACTGTGGGTTCCAGGGATTGAACTCAGGTCATCAAGTTTAGTGGCAAGCATTTTTACCAACTGAGCCATCTTATCGACCCCTGCCAAGACAGGGTCTCATGTAACCCCAGCTGGCCTCAAAGTCACTATGTAGCCAAAGATGACCTTGAATTTCGGCTCCTTTTGCCCCCACCTCTTGAGGGCTTGGATTACAGATGTGCACCCCCACACCCAGTTTATGCATTGCTGGGGATTGAACCCAGCGCTTTCAGCATGCTAAGCAAACACTCTGTCAACTGAGGTACACCCCCATCCCCCAAAACTAGAATTATTTTGTAATGATAGTATTGATAAATCCTTGTGATAAATGACTCTAGAAAATTCTAGAATCGTTGACAGCTTTTATCATTGTTTCCTCCCAAAGAACTCTCTGGTTCAGAGAATCCCATAAAATTCTGATTACCTCTTTTTGTCATGGCTACTGTGGAACCCATCCAAAAGGTCCAACAACTGAGAAAGATACCCTGCCCCTCACGGATCCCTGACAGCTGTACCTGGAGGTGCAGAGCATGGCCTGGTCAGTTCCTGACAGTGGTGGGACTCACTTCTCTCCCCAGGGTATAGGAACTTGTAAGGACCTGCCTTCTGTCCCTTGGTCAGTTGTATCTTCAGTGAGGTTTCCCAGGTCAGTGAGGAGCTCAAGGCCTAAACAGAGGGCTCTGTGCTTGGTTGTCATGGCAGTCAAAGCTCTCCTCGGCAAAGGGCAAAGTGCTGGCTAGGGACCCTTCTCCTTGCCAAAACACTCCTACCTGGGAGCTGGAGACACGGCTCAGTCGGTAGAATTCCTGCCTAGCAGGCATGTAGCCCTGGGTTCCATCCCCAGCACTCATAAAGCACCCAGGAATTAGATACAGGGTCAGGAGTTCTCCTCCATTCTAGTCCTTAGTGACTTTACACCAATCTCTCTGATCTCCCAAGTTCCAACTGTCTAGTGGACATGGCCCTTTGTATCCTCTGATAATCTCAACCTTGAGGTATAAAGGAAGTTTAATGTCATTTTCAACTACCAGTGTTGCTCCATGTTGACCTGTGTGTATGGGGAGTAGGGGGCACAGGCCTGAGATCAACTTTGGATGTCATTCCCTTGGAGCTGTCAACCTTGTTTTTCAGACAGGGTCTCTCAGCGGAATCTGGGGCTCACCAACTGGGCTCGTCTCGCTGGCCAGAGACCCCCACCTTCCCAGTGCTAGGATTACACCGCACACCTTGGCACTCAGCTTTGTCACGTGGATCCTCAGGGTTCAGGGAGCCCACACACCGGATAGTATCTGCTAACCTACTGAAGTATTCCTTTTTACTTCTTAAAACTAACTTCTGCGGCTGCTTGGGCTGGTTTATCTTTCAGCCCCTAGAGAAGGAGAGAGACGAGAGGTAGCTCTGAGAGGAAGGAAGAGACCCTCCCATGGTGACGGAAATGGTAGTATCCTGGAGGGCTCGAGCAAGAGCTGCCTGTGCCCTCAGCTTGGGCACTTGTTGGCACGGGAGCCTTTCATGACTGTAGCTAACAAGGTGTTCTGCCTGCTCTTTTCTCTCTGGCTTCCGGCAGATCTTGTCAAAGTGTACGAGTGAAATGACGGCCCATTTTCCATAGATTAGGCACAAAACACTCAGCGTTTTCCCAGCACACTGGGTGGTCAGGAAGAATGGCTTCCAAGTCATGTCCGTCCATGAAGAGTCATGCAGCTCCATGGCGCCACTGTCCATCAACAGAGTGTCAGCTGTCCCTGAGGGACAGCTGCAGCAGGTGACTCTGGCATGGGAAGTCCAGCGTTCTGTGCCCTGCTGAGACATCCACAGCTATGTGGGTGAGGCCTCATAGCATGGTAGCCAATGTGCCTTTGGTGTGCATCCTGACACTTGCTTGAGCTGCGGGAAGCCTGTTCAAGGAGTAGCTTGTCTCTAGCCCAACAGTAGGATTCTGCTGGAGTCTGTTCTTGACTAAGCAGCCAGTTCTTGGCATTTTGCTGGCATGAAAAAGGTGACAGAGAGGGTTGATGGCAGCCTCAGAAAATTTCATGGGACTGAATAGAGTGGGCAGAATTCCTCATGAATGCGCTAGACTCAAGTTACATTTTTCCTTCTTTTTCCTCCAAGAATGTCATGAGAGCAACTGGTTCTATCCAGACAGAATGATTCTGGCAGCATTCATGTAACTAAGGTTTGTGTGTAACCACTTACACATAGCCTCACATAGCAAATCAAACAGAAGAGAAAAACTCAGGGCCCATGAGATCGTTAAGTCAGTCAAGAGCTTCCCATGCAATTGAGGATCCAAGTGCAATCCCCAGAACCCATGTGTGGCTGTGCTTGCTTGTAAATCCAGTGCTGGGGAGCAAATCCCTGAGTCCCAGGTCAGTGAGGGATTCTGTTGCAAAACAAAACAGGTGAGGAACAGCACCCATGGTTGTCCTCCGGCTCTGCACATATGTGCACACCCCATACACAGATGCATACATGTGACATACCCACCCACAAAGAAGACCTGCAATCCCATGAATGGTCTGGAAAGACTGCACATATGGCCACTGCCTCGTGGCCTGAGATCTTATCCTATGGAGCCGCCAACATGGTGCCCTCAGTTCTCTCCTTCTTGCTGGCAATCTGCCTTGGGTCATTTTATTTTATTAGATGTAGTATATTATAGGGATTCTCCATTCCGAGGCCAAAGCAGGAATTTCTGGATTGGGGCTATTATGTGGCACATATGGGCAAAGGGTTGCCAGGAGGTCCCTGGAGCTGCAACTGGGCCATGAAAGGTGATGGAGTCAGACAATAGAATGTTTCAGGTAGGGAACAAACCTGAACCCGTGAGAAACTAGTTCAGAAGCCTTCTTCTTAGACAACTGGAGGAAAGTGGATGATGAAAGCATGTTGTCCTCTCTTCCTGTGGAACACTGTTGCTCTTGCCCCCTTTAACATTCAAGGAGCATGTCACTGGAGGGCATGTCTCCTTATTTGTATATGTGTGTTGTATAGGAACTGACCCATGCCTCAGCTCTTCACTGGCGGATTCTAGGCAGGGGCTCTACCACTGAGCCACACCCCAGCCCCTCACTGGGGGATTCTAGGCAGGGGCTCTACCACTGAGCCACACCCCAGCCCCTCACTGGGGGATTCTAGGTAGGTGCTCTACCACTGAACCACACCCCAGCCCCTCACTGGGGGATTCTAGGCAGGTGCTCTACCACTGAACCACACCCCAGCCCCTCACTGGGCGATTCTAGGCAGGTGCTCTACCACTGAGCCACACCCCAGTCCTTGAAAGAGACTCCTCCCTTGGCCTAGTGGAGAGCCAGCAAGCCAGTGCTGACTCATCCTACCTCTGCCTCTCAGTGCCTGTGTGGCCCGAGGCAAAGCAACTCAACCTTCCTTGTCTGCTTCTTCAGCCCTACCTCCTAGACTGTGGAGAGGCCTGAAAGGGTTTAAGTATACTGCTTCTAGAACACAGAAGCAAGTGCTATTCCAGTGTTGGCTTTCCAGGTAAGGAGTGTAGCTCAGTGGTGGAGTAATTGCCTAGCATCCACGGGTCCCTAGATTCCATCCTGAGCACAAGTAAATGAATGGATGTTATTCTTCAGTCACCATTGCAACCTCGTGAGCTTCAAAAGAACAGTTACAGTCAGAGGTCAGCATTCAGTGTTAGGCAAAGGAGTCTGGAAACGGTATTGCCATCAGGGATGGACATGGCCTAGGCTCTTCTGCTTCTCAAGACTGGCACTGCCTGGCCTCACCTTTACAGAATCTCATCTGGCCCACACAGCCTCAGCCACCTCCCCTCCCTCTTGTGTGCACCTACGCTGGGAGACAGAATTTACAGTGCACTGGACCTTCAGTACAAGAGAGAGAAGTAGGTCACAGGAGCACACGAGGACTTGGGTCTCTAATGTTCCAATCTAGGGATAGAAGAAGACGCTGAATGCAGAAAAATTCTCAGGTAATTTTAGAAAGACAGTGGGAATAAGATGAGGCTCCCACGTTGTGTCCTCCATGGGCCACATACTATTCTGAGGTCCTTAGTAAGCAGAACTTCCCCTGTAGGGATTTCTGCCTAAGGAAATTTCAGATTAAAAAAGGGAATTTGCTGGGCAGTGGTGGTCCATGCCTTTAGCCCCAGCACTTGGGAGGCAGAAGCAGGCTCATGTCCAGCCTGGTCTACATAATGAGTTCCAGAACAGCCAGGGTTACACAGAGAAACCCTGTCTTGAAAAACCAAAGAAAGATGGCATAAGGTCACTTGGTCCTGAGGCTAGTGGCCTTGCTGCCACTCTAGTGGGTATCTATAGGAGCCAGCCCAGAGGCCAGGGGATCCAGTCTCCTGGGACAAAGGAAAGGTTGACTACTGAGGCTGCGTAGAAAGTCAAGGGAAGGCTTCAGAACATCAGTCAGGAAAACATTTGCCTTGCAAGCATGAAGACCTAAAATCTGCCCCTAACCTATGTTAGGGAGGAAGGAAAACACAAACAAACGGGTGTGTGATGTGGCATGTACATGCAATCCCAGCACATGGGGAGGCAGAGACAGGCACTCCCCAGGGCTACTTGGTGAACTCAAGCTAATGAGAGAGTCTGTCTCAACCAATAAGATAGGTGGTTCCTGAGGAATGACCCCAGAGGTTAACCTCTGGCTTCCATATGCATTTATGTACACACACACACACACACACACACAGAGAGAGAGAGAGAGAGAGAGAGAGAGAGAGAGAGAGAGAGAGAGAACAAAATTTGATTCAAATCATATACGGGCAAAATAAAAATCAGACCCATAGCAAAGCAATCAACTAATAGAAAAACTTAAGTGTCAAGGAGGGTTTCCTATGTGGGTGTACCTGGACTTGAAACAGGAAGGGGACCGTGGCCTCCATGGCAAACAACATGGGGCTCGAACTTAGAAAGTTTGCCATTGTTTGGTTTAGATGTACCTGGGCTAGGTGGTGGAGGGTGGTGCTTCTCTGAAGCCCTGTCTAGTCTTATATTTTTGGGTGTGAGCCTAGCCTTTACGGCTGAGCCATCCCTCCAGCCCCGTCTAGTCTAAACCCTCTTGCTGAGAACAGCTCCACTCTTAGGCAACCGTGTCTTAATCTGAGTCAGACCCCAGCCCCGTGTGACTAGCCCACAGAGCATGCTCAGATTCCCCCATGAGTGAGGAGGGAAATGCCCACTGGCCCTCTCCAGGACACGTCAGGTCAGGAGGCAACCCAGAGGTATTCATCACTAGCTTCATCTTGGGCTGTTTGTTCTTCCCTGAGGAACTAGGATCCTAAATATAGCCCATGTCTGAATTGGCAGATGTGGGGTTCATGCTTTACATAAGGCCAAAATTAGCCTCTCATTTGGCACCTAAATAAAGCAGGCAGACTGCCGTCGTACCAGCTTCACAATTAGGAGAGGCTGGAATGGTAGAACATTGTATTGGATATGCAGCTCCTCTGGTGATGAGGTGATGACTTGAAAACCAGAAGACTGAGCAGCAAAGACCCATGAGGTCCCCAGGATGCCCCTTGGTCAGGCCTTCTCACTCTATTTATTTATTTAGAAATAGAGTCTCGTGTGTCCCAAGCTGGCCTCCAACTCTCTACTTAGCTGAGAATGAACTTTACCTCTTAATCCTCCTGCCCTCATCTCCCATGTACTACTGGGATCTCAGGCGTGCCCCACCTCACCTGATTCACAAAGTGCTGGGGATAGAACCCACTAAACTACTAAACTACAGCCCCAGCCCAACCTTCTCATTCCTGAGTTAAGATCTGTGTTATCTCAGGGAGAACATTTCACAGAATCAGGAAAAGATAAGATGGCTCCGTGGGTACAGGTACTTGCCACCAAGCCTGACAACCTGAATTCAATCCCTGTGACCCACATAGTGGAAGGGGAGACCTGAGTCCTACAAGTTGTCCTCTGACCTCCACACATGCACTCTGGCATGTGCACGCGCGTGCACACACACACACAAAGTAAATAAAAGTGTAATGAAAATTAAAAATAACAACAATAATCAATTACTCCCTAGAAATAACACTAGGGAAGAACAGCAACAGCCACTCAGGTTTTTGCAAGAAAAGAAAAGGTCCACCCAGTATGCCCAGAGCTGGGTTCGTGGAGGGACTCCCCAGGGGCTTCAGGAAGATGTTATAATCAATTACCACATCATAACACTGATGTATGATAATTACTGAGTGTTTCTCCTGAGATAGTGCAGCATTTGGCGGGGATGCGGTTCCTTCATGGTCCACTGCCTGATTAATATGCAAATAATAGGCTGATTGCATGATGAATGCAGAAAATGAGCCCGCTGATAACAGGCGCACTGAAGCGGGGAAATGATAAATTACTTTTACTGACTGTCCTACATTAAGTACTCTTTCCCAACAATCTCATCACAAATTAAAGAAAGCAGTATGGCAAGATTAGGAGGATGTGTAAAATAATGTACCTTAATAGCTTTTCAAACAAAGATGTCTATAAGGAAAATGGCACCTGGTTCCTCATTCAACCAAAACAGTTCATCTAACCGAGTGGTCATTAAAAGACAGGAAGTAGCAAGCCACACCCATGTGTGCCACCAGCTCCATTTGGCTATGGGACAGGCTTGCTAGTTCAGCCCAGACTCATTACCTGCGTGCTGGCTGAGTGGCTTTGTTATTGAGTGGGGACAGGCTGCCTGGGGCAGATGCTTCTCCCTGGACAGGTGGACACAACACTCATTGCCCACGGGGTGCCATGGGGAAGGAGTGTGAGAGCTGCAGTCCCAGAGGGCCTGCGAAGGAAAGACTATTTAAGACTACTTTTTGAAGAGGGATCATGGGGATGCATACCTGTAGTCTAGTTTTAGGCTAAAGCCGGGGTATCAAAAGTTCAAGGCCAGCCTGGATAATATAGCCCTTTCCAAAAAGGACCAGCTTTGGGCTGGGAACTCAAGTTTGATTCGTAGACCCCACAACTGAGGGTGAGTAAGGGTACTGGGCACAATGGTACACACTTGTAATCCCAGCACTCAAGAGGCCAACACAGGCAGATACATGATCTCCAGCCTAGCCCCTTTGGTTAGTTCTATGCCAGTGAGAGATCCTGCCTCAAAAATCAAGGTGGGACTGGGAATACAGCTCAGAAGGAGAGCACTTGCCTAGCACATAAAAGGTCCTAAGTATAATTCCCAGTACCACAAAGAGCCAAGGTGAATGGTGCCTAAGGAATGACACCAGAGATTATTCTCTGACCTTCACACACACACACACACACACACACACACCACCGGCACAAGAGTGATTAATCTTTGATTACAACAAAGCAATTTAACTAGAGTGTTTGTTTTTCCCTGCAGTAATATCTATTTAGACTGTTTGTGTGCTGTGCATTTTCTCTTAACACACAAGAATTCACTGGTTCAGTAATGAGGTTAGCAGAGGTAATTTGAAAGCCTTATTTCTAAATGGATATGGTCTGAAACAGGGCCCACTGTGTCACCCAGAGTCACTCCACAGTTGTATCAAGTCATGGCTTCCCTTCTGGGCCTGAACTGTAACTTCAGCAGTGATTATGACCCAAGGGCCCAAGCTCTGCTCAAAAGACACAGGGGCTGAGGATGCAGCTCAGTTGGCAGAGCACATTCGAGGCCCTGGGTTCCAGTCCAGCACCACAGAAAGCAGGCCCGGCAGTGCACACCTATAATCCCAGCACTGGGGAAGTAGAGACAAGCAGCTCAGGTGTTTGGGGCCAGTCTGGGGGTACATGAGACCACGGCCCAAAACAACAAAGGAGATAGGAAGGAGGGAGCGGGGCAGAGCCAGGTGTGGTGGTGTGGGCAATAATCCCAGCGCTCGGAAGCGAAGGCAAGAGGTGTGAATTTGAAGCCTGTTCAACGCAGAACTCCTAAGACCCCACTTCCTTTTAAGTAACTGACCTGGTATAAAGGAGGAGGGCCAGGTGTGAAAAGCATCCCTGAGGAGGGTGCAGTAGGCATGGCTGACTCTGCGGTGTCCCGTTCTTCATCCTCTCCTAGGCGTGACCGTCCCCGATGGTCCGCAGTCGCAGCTTCAGGGTGACAGGTGCTCTTCGAGATCCCCCAGCTTCATGCCAGAGTCTTTGTCAGTGGAACCTGCTGGGTGATGTTTCTCTACCCACCTGGCCTCCACTTCTGGGATTTACAGGATGCCTTCTTCACATGCGCACCCCAGCATCCAGCCCCTGCCTGGCACTCAGAGGGTCTCATTACTCAGTGAAAGTCAAGTGGCTTGGGAGTCACAGCCAGGGAGGCAGAAGCAATTGAAGTTGAATAACTTGACTGTATTAGAGGCCTTGCTTGGCTCAGAGTGTGTGCTTTCTGTGTCGTCCGGGTCCCTGATGCAGAGTCTGGAAGGCCTGGGTTTTTAAGTCCTGTCATTACACAGGGACACACACACCAGCATCTACTCTGTGGCAGATACTTACTGCTCTCTTTTAATTATATTTATATTTTAATTCTATATCGATGAGATTATAGGTGTGCACTGCCAGGCCTGCTTTCTGTGGTGCTGGACTGGAACCCAGGGCCTCGAATGTGCTCTGCCAACTGAGCTGCATCCTCAGCCCCTGTGTTTTTTGAGCAGAGCTTGGGGCCCTTGGGTCATAATCACTGCTGAAGTTACAGTTCAGGCCCAGAAGGGACTTGAAAGCCTGACACGGGGTCTCATGTAGTCCAGACCTTGAACTCTTGATCCTCCTCCTACAGCTGTTTAGTGCAGTGCTGGGGATGGAACCCAGGGCTTGGTGTATGCTAGGCAAGCTCTCTACCAATAGAGCTACGCCCCCAGCCTAGCTCTTTCCTTTCTGCTATTTGAAAAGAAAGGGAGCCAGGTGGTGGTGGCGGTGGTGGCGCACGCCTTTAATCCCAGCACTCAGGAGGCAGAGGCAGGCGGATCTCTGAGTTCCTGAAAAGAAAGAAAGGGGATCCTGGTAAATTTCCTGAGACTTGGGTCAGCAGGGTTGGTGTGTTAACAAAGAGGCAGGGAGCGTGGCGGGGAGGGGGGGGGGGCCGCATCTGTTTGGCTGGATTTCCCCAGAGGAAGTAGTCTGCCCAGGACTCCTTGGGAGCTGGCTGGTGATGTCAGAAGTTGGGACGTTTTTCATGAGTGGAAGGCTGTGGGTCATCTCTGACACCACTGGTTACTTTTCTTCTTTCTTTGGTTTTTGTTTGTTTTCTAGTGAGGTGTCCCAAGGTACAAGGAAAAGGGTGGGCAGAGCATGCTGGGACATGGATCAGAGTAGCCTGTGTTTTAGTCAAAACAACACTCATGTTGAAAAGAAGACACCTTGCATTTTGGGCTGGGCTTCCTGCCTCTGCTTCCAAGTGCTGGGATTAAAAAAGACACCTTGGAGACGTGTGACTGTAGGAATTTTGGGGAGGTGCCAGGAGTTCTGTGAGAATCTGCTGCTTAGCACAAAGCCTAGGCACAGAAGTGAGGCCACCAAGCAAAGATGTACGTAGCAGTGTCAGGACGCACGTTACCACATGGCCCTGTAAACCACAGGGTCTGAGCAGAGTGTGCTTCTCACACTGAGTGCAAAGGCCTAGTCTGTCCAGTGGACTGGACATTTCCTTGGTTGTCCACAGCACTGTCTACTCATCTGAACTAGGTTGGGAAGCACTCCAGGCAGGTGGTCACCCTCTTCTGACTTCCAAAGCTGTCAATGGCTATAGGCTGGGAAGGTCCTCAGATCCCTCCAGGGCTGCCAGGGTGCCTTCTACACTTAGGATGTCCACACTGAGCTCCCTAGAGCCCAGTGCACTGTTGCCCACAGCGACTGAGGTCCATGTCCTCTTCTGGGTTAGTTGTCCTTTCTCTAGCCAGGCCATACCTCTCTTCTTCTGTAACCTGCTCCCTGAATTCTCCACCTTATCTCCCTCATCTGTCACGAGAGTCACTTGGAGTTGCCTGGCCTGGCACTGGCTCAAAGTCTAAACTCTGGACATAATGAAAAGCGGTCCATCAGACCAGCCGCCAGTTAAATAATGTTTGGGTTCTTGTCAGAATGTCACAGAGTACCCTGTCATTTTGTTTCAGCAACTTGTCCTTCTGAACGCGCAGTTCGCCGTATGGCATGCCAGCAGTAAAAATGTCACTTGCAATAATTACTTTTTGGAGGAAATGCTTGCTGACTTCCTACCTTCAAGCTGTTTTTTACACAGTGGGGAGATAATCAAAAATGACTTCATCCTGACTGCTCAAATGAACACTAAATGGAATTTGGGTTATTACCGAGATAGAGGAGGACTGGGCGTGGAAATTGCAGCAGCGGATCGGATAAACTGCAGAGCGATTTGTCTTGGAAAATTGGGGCGGATATGTGTTTTCTATTGGCTTCTATTGAAAGCTTAAAGCAGCTGTTGTTTAGCCTGCTGTTTGGGGAATAGAATATCTTCCATAATCCTTTTATGGCTCCCAAACACCTTGTGTATCTCTGCAGGCCCTGAGTCACTGTCCCTGCCCTGTGCTTCAGAGCCAAGCTCCTCTTGCCAGATCCAAGGTCCACATGCAGGAGTGAATCCTCACAGACCACTAAGTGTCACACCCTGCCTTCCGTTGCTGTCAGACCCTAAAGACCAATGCATGCAAACCCAGGCCTGCAGCATGCTAGGCCAGTGTTTACCACTGAGCCACACCCCCAGCATCCCCTGGGCTTTTAAAATATGCAAATTACCCCCTGTTAATTATCATAGGCCTAGGGCTGTTTAGACTGTTGAAGGGGTGTGTGGTTTTTTGTTGCGGAGGTCTTTCTAATTTCTCTCCAATGCCCAGCAGAGTACATGACACAAAGTAGGTGCTTTAAAATGTGGACAGAAGAGCCATCAAGATGGCTCAGCAGATAAAGACACCTGCTACCAAGACTGAGAAACTGAGTTTGATCTGCAGGACCCACATGGTAGGAGAAATCCAACTCTGAAGTTGTCCCCAGACCTCCACACATGTGCCATACATAGTGTGTGCACCCAATCAGATGGATAGAGAACATTTTAAAAGAAATACACTGTAAAAAACAAAAATGTTGACTATGAATGGACAAAGTCAGCATGGTGTCATATAGCTTTCATGTCAGCACTCAGGAGGCAGAGGCCAAAGAATCATCTTATGAATTTGAGGCCAGCCTGGTCTACTAAATGAGTTCTAGGCCAGCCAGGGCTACATAGCAAGACCTTGTCCAAAAAAAAAAAAAAAAAATGGATAGAGAATGAAAGACAAGATGGTGGGGAATGGATGAGTGAGTGGATGGGTAGATGGGTGGGCGGGTGGACAGGGCAGAGAGGTGGTCAGGTTGGCGGCAGACGACATTACAGGTAGAAATGCAGTTTTTCCATCCTGCTCTGGCTCCCATCCTTGCTCCATCCAAGGATATCTGACCAAATGGAGCCAGCTGGTTCTCCAGCCTGGAGTGTGGGCATGTGTCCAACCAGGGTTATTAGGAGATTGGAGCAAGACACCGGCCAAGGTCTCCAGCAAACAGCCTCATGCAGATGAGGTTTAAAAAAAAAATTGTGCCTTGAGCCCCTTCCCTGACCCATGCCATGACTGACTTGTAGTGACTCTTCACCATCTTTGAGATTCCTGCTGTGACACATGTGTGTTGTAGAATCACTGCCCAGAAAGACAGGCCTCAAGCAGACACTCAGCACAGGGTGAGCACCCGGCAACTGTGCAGGCAGCGATGAGATGTCTGAGTGTGTCCAGGTCACCCCTGCTGTGCACTAGGAGGATGAGAC
>CABHPP010126610.1:4434-14817 GCA_902168425.1 Peromyscus attwateri | reverse complement strand
TCTGAGTGTGTCCAGGTCACCCCTGCTGTGCACTAGGAGGATGAGACGTCTGAGTGTGTCCAGGTCACCTCTGCTGTACATTGGAAGGTGGTCATGAGGATTGAGTGCATGAATTCCTTTCCTAAGCATCACCCTGGGCCTGTGCACAGTAAGCCTGGTCAGTGTCATTTCCAGGGTGGCTGGCGTGACACATGATCACAAAGTTGGGTTTCTTTTTCACTTGTTTTTTTGTTTGTGTGCATGTGCACACACGTACATGTTCATATGGGGCTCAAATGCACACAGTACATGTGGAGGCCAGAGGTCAGTGACAAGTCTTCCTCTGTTTCTCTCCACCCTATTTTTTGAGACAGGGTTTCTCACTGAATCTGGAGCTGGCCAGTTCAGCTAGGCTGGCTGGCCCAGGAGCCTAGGGATCTGCTGTCTCCATCTCCCCAGGCCTGGTATTACAAGTACCTACCACTGTACTTAGCCTTTTGGTGTTTGCTTGTTTATGTGAGGTTTGGAGGGTTGCTTCCCTAACTTGTTTTATATTTATTTATTTGGGTGTGACTGATGTGTGTAGGTGCCTATGTGTCATGTTGTGAACAATCCTCAGACATCATCAGTTCTCTCCTCCCTGGGTCCCAAGGATCAAATACGGGTCATCATCAGGCTTGATGGCAAGAGCTTTCACCTGCTGAAAAAGCCACCTCCCTGGCCCCTGACAGGCGTTCTCAGGACTGATGTGAGGTCTTCATACTTTCATGGCAGGCACTGTACCAAAGCCATCTCCTGCCCTCATCTTCATTGGAGGTTTTTGTTTTAATGGATTCTTGCTATATAACCCCCGAAGGCCTGAAATTCAAGATCTTCCTGTGTCAGCCTCCCTAGTACTGGGATTGCAGGTGACCACTACCACACTTAAGCTGGGGGGGTGGGGGGCGTGTGTCCCAGTTTGCCCCACAGCACCCCTGCAACAGCATGCCCCCTCTGAATGGTTCACCACACATCCTGCCATGCAAGGGCCTCCAGACCTCCTCCAGATCCTCCTACCACTTACCTTTGAACCCTCCACACTCTCCTAAGTTGCTTTGGAACCTGCATCTCCATCCCACCTTCCAGCTTCCTGTCCACAGCACTGAATAAAGCAGGTGTGGTGGGGCATACCTGTAATCCCAGATAGGTAGTGAGTTCAAGGCCAGCCTAGGCTACATGAGACTTTTTTTTAAAAAACAATAGCAAGTAAGCCGTTCAGCTCTCTGTGACCTGAGGCTACAGCACATAAGTGTCTCTGTGAATAAGCCTCTCCTAGCAAGTACACTCAGACACTAGCCAGCCTCAGCAACCGTGTGTCACTTCTTCAGCAGGGGCCTTCCCTTTGTCAGTCGTGGGGAGTGCAAGGTGCACAACTGTTAGGTTCTGCAGGCCTTGCATAGCCTGTTGAGCACACACCTCTGAGAGGATTAGCAGGCAGCTGGAGCTGTGGGTAAGACCTGCCTCCCAGACAGTCGCCAGCCCTGTACTGTCTGTTAGGCGCAGGCAGCCATGATTTTGACCTTGCTGTGGGTTAAAGGACACAAACCTAGGAGAAATCTGTTTATCATGCTGGGGACGCATGCTATTCTTGACAGTAGTCAGTGACTAAGATGGATGATCTGCCAAATGGGCCCCTCGCATGGGTGAGTCAGGGTGAATTCACAGTGCGATTCCTTTGCTGCTTCCGACACACAAACAACATTTGCTAGGTTTCAGACCCTGTTGTCTGGTGACCCAGGGGCAAGTGGAGAGAAGAAATCTGATTTACAGGATTCATACTGCCTTAAAGATGGATTCAGGCCATCTCTGCCCCCACACTCATCTCTTTTACATGTCTCACAAAGCAGTTCAGTTGTTTTCTTAACCTGATTTTTTTTTCCATGCTGAGCACACAACTTTATGACACAGTGGAACTTTGTACCAATTGAGGACATTACACAGGCTTATTGGATTCAATTGTGGTTCCATTTCTGGTTTTGTTCTTTCTAGGCGCTCATATAAAATATTTGTGTTTTTAATGTATACCCCACTCCCTGGATACAGAAGAGCTTGTTAGTCCAAATATATAGAAAAGAGTTCTGAGGGGAGATGGCTTAGTGGTAAAAGCATTTGCTACGTAACTGTGAGGACCTGAGTTCAAACTGCCAGCACCCACATCAAAAGTAAGTTGTTACTACATGCCTACTGTAGCCCTGTGCTCAGGAGGACGGATACAGAAGGATCACTAGGACTTTCTGGCCTCAAGCCTAGCTCCAAGTACAGTGAGAAACCCTGTCTCAAGGGAATAAAGGTAAAGGGTGACAGAGCAGGACATCTGATCCTCTGGCCTCTGTATGGGCACGTACACCTGCACATACATGCACATGTATCACACATACTAAAGTAATACTCATATGTATATGCCATAAGCTGAAAACAGTCTTCCCTGTTGTTAACGTTTCAATAAGATGACAATGTTTTCTTTTTTGTTCTGTACCTGGTTATTGATTGGTTTTGGTTTTGGTTTGCATAGCCATAGATGTGATTCAAGGCACTGAACGTGCTCAGCAGCAGCTGCTTTGCCACTATACCACACCCCAGCCAGGCCAGCCACAGTATTTTTGGCTACCTGCAGCTGTGCTGATAATGTTATTCAGGGACTTGTTACAGCTTGAAAGGACGGCAAACAAGAGAAGACACAGAAGGTCCTGCCTCTGGACCCTGGCCAACATCATCAGTCAGTCACCTCTTAGCCACTGGGGGGAATAGCTATCAATTAGAGCTTTATGTTGAATATAGACCTTCTTAGGGAAAAAGTACATTTCAACACAATTACCATCACTCAGGCCTGGTGTAACCACGCCTTGCCTGACCCCTCCTGTGTGGCCCGATGGGATGTCAGCCTCAGTGGAAATGAGGAAAGAAGGTGTGCCAAACACAGAATAGGCCAAGGACAGACGAGGTCTTGTGAATTGGAGTCATTCACACTCCCTTCTCGGTGCTCTCCGTGTCACTGGAAATCAGGACACGGCCAGTCTTTATCCTAGACACCCCCCAAGCAGGCCCCAGGCAGTGTGCTGGGCTCATGGGTGAGACCACTCAGGAGAGATGGGGCTGCACACTGGGTTAGTTCTCTGTTGCTCTGACGAGATGCCTGACAGAACAGCTGAAGGAAGGAAAGCCGCTGCTCACGGACTGAGGGGACTCTGCCTGTCATGGCGGAGAAGTTAGTCCAGGAGCTTGAGCGGCCGGCCACATGGTATCTGCAGTCAGGAAGCAGAGCGAGGGAACGCTGGTGCTCAGCTCACCTCCTCCTTTCTATGCAGTTCAGGAGCCTAGCCCGTGGAATGGAACTGTCCACATCCAGAGTGGATCTCCCACAGCTATTACTCAGCCTAGAACCCCCTCACAGGCATGTCCAAGGCTGGTCCCTTCAGTGATTCTGCATCCTCTCACTGGCCATATTAACCATCACACTCAGCCAGAAGGCAGGTGTAGCACTTCCCACTGGGCACCATCAGTGACCCCCAACAAGACGCAGACTATTCTAACGCAAGGAGCATGTGATGCCTGATGGTCTCCACACCAGCTCTGGTGTCACTCCTGGTATGGTCTAGCTGAGCAAAGGGCATGGTTCTCTAAAGTAAGCAGGAGCACCCAGCCCCTGGGTTGATGCAGAGCAGGCATGTCACCTTTCCTTGGTACCCTTCTTCTTCCACTAACCTCAGCACCTCTGCTAGTGTCACAAAAAAGCAGTCTGATCCCAAGACTTGTCTCCTTGGACCACCATGGAGACCACCAGCTGAGGCATTGGGCTCCAGAGTCTTTGTAACCATATGACCATCTAGCCTCACAGGCAACGCTCACCTAAAATGATCTGTCCACACTGTATCGTGTAGAAAGCAGAGGACGCCTTTGGTTCTCATCCCGTAGGCACCACCTCCTTGTGTTTTGAGAGAGTCTCTCTCACTAGCCTGGAGCTCACTGAGTACACCATGATGACTGACAGGGGGCCCTGGGGTCAGCCTGCTCTGCCTCCGCAGTGGTGGGATGACAGCTCTGCACCAGCATGCCTGGCTTTTTAACAGGGCTCTAAGGATGGAGCTCGGATCCCCATGCTTGCAAGGCGGCCCTTCACCTTCTCAGCTCTCTCTCCACCTCCTGTCCATATTTTTTGCTCTGGAAAACACAGAAGAAATAATCACATATATTAGGCTCACCCCTCAGTCCCTCTGAATTACCAGAATCATGGGGTTTGATTAGAACAAATCATAGCAATCATAATGACATATTTTTTTAGCAAAATGCCCTGATATTAAGCCTTCAGAAACCTTTTATTTGAACCTTTAGTAGATTTTTTTGTCTTTGTTGGTGTTATTTTTATTCCTTTAATGCAGAAAATTGGAGGTTACACTTAATGAAAAAACTATGAAATAACACAGTTCTGAGGACTACCACACGCTACCCTTCTAGAATAGGGGATTTAATGAACATTTCCTAAGGCAGCGAAGTCCGTGTGTGCGGTGAAAGATGAATGTTTTCAGCAGCCATTCTTGCTGTGTTTAATTCTAGAAAGCACTCCAAAGACCTCTGCCAGCTGCAGCCCTGCCCCTGAGTCCCCAATGAGCTCCAGCGAATCTGTGAAGAGTCTCACCGAGCTGGTCCAGCAGCCCTGTCCCGCCATTGAGACCAGTAAAGAAGGCAAACCACCAGAACCCAGCGACCCACCCGCCTCAGACTCCCAACCCACAACACCGCTGCCTCTCTCTGGACACTCAGCCCTCAGCATCCAAGAATTAGTAGCCATGTCTCCCGAGCTGGACACCTACGGCATAACCAAGAGGGTCAAAGAGGTGCTGACGGACAACAACCTCGGTAGGTCCCCATTGCCAGGTCACCAGGCATCCACTTGTTTCCTGTTTGAAGCCTTGAAAGGGTAAGGGAAGGGGCTGCAGGCTGAGCCAGGCAAAGGCTCTAAAATCTCCAGACATTCAACTTTTTTACTTTGCCACACACAGTTGTTATACACAAAGTTCACAAAAGAAATTAAAAACAGAACTCTCTTAATATTTAAAGTTTGATTTTGTACTAGGCTACATTGATAACTGTCAAGCTACATGTTGGACATGCCTAATGGTAACAGTATAAAGAACCTGGTCCTGGGACTGTGGCTCAGAGGCAGAGCATATGCCTAAAATTGCCCAATAAGGGACCTGGGGGATTGGCTCAGCTCAGTGGTAGCCTGCCCAGGATCCCCTAGTGTGGTGCTGGGGGCATGGCTTAATGGTAGAGCACCTACCTAGAATACTTGAAACCCTGGGTTCCATCAAAACAACAACAAAAAACCATGATCTATCTTACAGTATGAATACTAGCCCACTCACTAGAGTACAAGAACCTTAGGAGTCAATCCTGGCCCCTCTCAAAATACCTTAGAAGACAGCCTGTAAGCCAGAGGAGATCAGGTGGTCCACAGAGGCTTCCCGTATTAGGACATGCCCTGTAGAGCCTAAATCCATAGTGGATCCCAGGGTAGATCAGCTCAATCCTGCAGCATTAGGTGACTTCATGGACATCAAAACAAGGTCCACTCCTGCTATGGGGCAAGCCATGTGTGTCCTGTAAGCCAGCCCCTCGTGATGCTGGCTTGATCCTGCACATCAAGGCTGGTGACTCTCAGGAGCTCTCAGGCCCCACCTAGCAGCTCAAAGCCACCTAATCCTGCTCCTGTTACTTCTGCTGCTCTGCAGTACCGAGTTGGTCACCCTCACGGTGTCAGCCTCAGGCCATATGCCTTAGACATGTGGTAGCTAACCTGGGCTCTCTTGCTGCTGGATAGGAGCTCTGTGGCTCTAAGAATATTAGGGCATCTTGCCATTGTTACATCATCATGCCCTCCTGGACAGGCATGGCAGGAAAAACTGCAGCTTCTCTGCAGGTCCTGTGTCCTCACAAGTCCCAAGTGAAAATGTCAATGAAAGGAGCCCTGAGACAGCCCCACAGAATGGCTGGAACCATGCAACACCTTCTGGGGGACCTTCATGTCTCCCCTTTCCCAGGATAGAATAAGACAAGAAGAACACTGCGGTTGAGGCTGGAGAGATAGCTCAGTCTGTAAAGTGCTTGCCACGAACCACCAAGTTCAATCCCCCAAACCCATGTGAAAAAATGCCAAGCATTGAGCCATGCAGTGGTAGCATACACCTTTAATCCCAGCACTCAGGAGGCAAAGGCAGGCAGATCTCCATGAGTTCGAGGCCAGCCTGGTCTACAGAGTGAGTTCTAAGGTGGTTATATAGAAAAACCCTATCTCGAGAAACAAAAACAAAAAAAAAAAAAAAAATGCCAAGCATGGTAGCATGTTTATGATCCTTGTGTGAGGGAGGCAGGGACAGGAGGATCCTTGAAGTTCCTTAGCCAACCAGCCAATCTAGCTGAAGTCCAGGCCAGTGAAAAAACTGTCTTAAAAATACAGGGTGAGAGCCAGAAAAATGGCTCATGGGTAAAGGCACTTGCCGCCAAACCTAATGACCTAAGTTTAATCCCTGAAGCCCACAGAGTAGACGTGGAGAACCTACTCTTACAAGTTATCCTCTGGCACACACACACACACACACACACACACACACACACTACACACACACACACACACACACACACTACACACACACACACACACACACACACACACACTACACACACACACACACACACACGCCCTAAATAAATAATATAAAAGAAAAAATTTTAAATGAAGGTGGACTGTGCCTAAGGAATGACAGCCAAAAGTGTCGTGTCCTCTGGCTGCCACATGTGCGCACATACACACACACAAACATGTGCACACATACACACACACACAAGTTGCTACTGAGTTTCAGTGAAGCCTGCCAGTGACTTACAGTCTGGAGTCAGGCCCACCCATCATCTTGAGTCTCCTATATCCCATTTGTGCAGTGTGTTGTCCCAAACAGAACACAGGGAAAAAGAACATCCGCTGAGAACCATTGTAATTGCTCATTCATAAAAAAATGAAAATTTAGCTGCTGATTTGAGAACAGCCCAAAGCCCATATGTTCATCGGTTATTGAAATGTGGAAGGATTCCTACACTTGAGTCATCCCCTTCTTCAGAGACTTGTCACGAGTCCAAGGAAGCAGGCCGATTACTCCTGCTACCCACTCCCAGTTAGAAAGCATCCTTCCGTGTAAACATTGAGAACAGCAGAAGAAAAACCTCCTTTCAAGCCACCAGGTTGTAAGATCGCAGTTTGAAAATGACAAACCCTGGAGCCTCCCCCTTGGCATCACTAACAGCTTCCATTCCTCCTGGAGAGTTAGCTGGCATATATTACATGAAGCTAGAACAGTGCCCTACTGGGCTACAGAACTTTCCAGTCTTGCATAGGACCAGTTATTAACCTGAAAAACTACCAAGAAAGCCTGTAGCCCATCACCTGGGCTTAGCAATCAGAAGTAATTCCCATGGTAGCTCTAACTGGTCTTAAGGCTTGTGGGGAAAGTTATCTGCCTCTCACAGGACTCTGGATGTAGTTGTGGGCACAGAGTGGCCAGCGTCAAGCGCATCAGGCAGCAAGATCCAAATGTACTCCCAACTTAACCTTGGATCCTGGCATGTTCAAACACTCTACCACTGAGCCACACCCCAGCCCCTCACTGGGGGATTCTAGGCAGGTGCTCTACCACTGAACTATACCCTTAAACTAGTAAATTTAAGTAAAAATGGGGGTGTGCCCCCTAAACTAAATTTGGCTATACAGCCAACCATATTTACAGTATATAGTGCCACAGCATTTCCTCTGGTTGTTCCCTGTAGTGTTTTCAGTTCAGAGCTGAAGACATTACCATAGAGAGCATAAGCCAGCCTCCATAATCTCCAGCTGCACTGTGGAACTGGCACATTCTGCCTAGCATCCTATGTCCCAGATATTGTGTTAGACCAAACGGTGGCCTTTCTGATCCCAATCTCCACTTCCACCTTCCAGAATGAGCTTCTGTTCGTTCAAGCTTTTCCCATCAGTCCATGCAGGTCATAACAGACTCTGATATATAGCTTTAAGAACGGCAACCTTCTCCCCACCACACAGTAATGGCTTTCCTGAGGAAGCCAACCTTGGTGTGTGTGTGTGCATGCTGCATGTACACATGGAGATCAGAAGTCAGTGTGGATGTCTTCCTCAAACTCTTTCTACCTTCATTTTGGGGACAAGATCTTTCAGTGACCCTGGAGCATACTGTTAGGACTAGACTGGCTGACCATTGAGTTGCAGGGGTTTTCCTGCCTTCCCCTCCCCAGCCCAGGGATTACAGCACACACCACTGTGCCCAGCTTTTTATATGAGTGCTGGGGATCTAACTCAGGTCTTCATGCTTGCACACAGTAAGCCATCTCTTCCAGCCTTCAAGCCCTTCTTCTAAGCCTGTGACACAGTGAACGCTCGGGAGCTCTTGCGCCCTCCATAGCCATCTGCCTGTGATCAGCCCAAGGCAGGCTGCTTCTCCTGCCTGGGAGAGACAGGGATCCAGGGGAGGTCTGAGCTTCTCTAAGCCACATTGAGCAAAGGCAGTTTAGACTGCAGAAGCAGTACAGCCAACGAGCCTTTCAATCCCAGAGCTTCCAGACCTTCCTCACTCCTGCTGTGACCCAAGGGTCAAGTGCTCATTCTCTCAGCAAGACCCTTGACCTTGCTAATCTTAAAAAGACACCCAGCTGGCCTCTGGCTAGGAGCTGCCTGTGAGAGCTGAGCAGATGCCACTCCACCTTCTGGGTTTGTGCTTAGGGATCTCACGGCCTCTGATAGATACTGCACGCGTCCACCCTCAGTTCACCTGGCTCCTGGAAGCCTTTCTTTTTTTCTTTTCTTTCCTTTTTTTCCCCTGAGGCTGTTGATGTGTAGTTTACGCTAACCTGGAATTCCCTATGTCGCCCAGGCTGACGTAAAACTGCTGGTCCTCCTGCCTCAGCCTCCCAAGTGCTGGAATTAAGTGTGTCTGACCATACCTGCTACCTGGAGGCTTTTCTGAAAGCCTAGTCACCTGTCATATACATGTAGAACGCAAGTGTATTCAAATTCCCTTGCCAGTCAAGTTGGGAGAAGACAAGTGAAAGAAATGTTTCAGTACTGAAGCTGTAGGTCTGAAGTGGAGCACCTGCCTAGCATCCCCCAGTAAGAGACAGGGGAGTGGCTTAGTAATAGACTACTCCCCTCACATGCACACAGCCCTAGGTTCCATATCCAGCCTGTAAAAACCGAAGAAAAATATTTCTACAAAGTGATGCTGTGGGCCAGGCCTCTGCAGTCCAGACTATGGGCCACTGAACCACATGTCTCAGTTCAGGTTCTTAGCGCCTGCTTGCCCTCTGTCTGTCACTGACCATCTCTCACATCTGCTTTCCAGGTCAGCGTTTATTTGGGGAGACCATCCTGGGGCTCACCCAGGGCTCTGTCTCTGACCTCCTTGCCCGCCCAAAGCCCTGGCACAAGCTCAGTCTGAAAGGCCGAGAGCCCTTTGTCCGCATGCAGCTGTGGCTGAACGACCCCAACAACGTGGAGAAGCTGATGGACATGAAGCGGATGGAGAAGAAAGGTACTACCCCCTTCTGCCACCCAGGCACCGTCTCATTCACACATGCACTTTCTGGACGTCTTCCCATAGAGCTGGGACATGGGGCTCCACAAGGCAGGGCACCGCAGTTTAGATGAGCATCAGCCAATGAGTAGCTAAAAGGACAAGGGAGACTTGTCCTTCTTTGGGGCCAAGAGTATAAGTAAAGATCTTGTGACCCGTGGGCACATCACAGTCTGTGGTAATTGCTCATTTATTACATCTGTTACATCATCTACTGTGTATGTACCTCATGCTAAAAGCCTGTGAAGATGGTGAAGAGCTCATTAAGATATATATATTGAGCCGGGCGTTGGTGGCGCACGCCTTTAATCCCAGCACTCGGGAGGCAGAGGCAGGCGGATCTCTGTGAGTTCGAGGCCAGCCTGGGCTACCAAGTGAGCTCCAGGAAAGGCGCAAAGCTACACAGAGAAACCCTGTCTCGAAAAACCAAAAAAAAAAAAAAAAAAGATATATATATTGATGAGCTGGGATTATAGCTAGCTTGTAGAGTGCTTGCTTGGCATGTTAAGACCTCCAGTACTAGGAGAAATACAAGAAAGAAATGCCTTTTGAACCAGACATGATAGTACATGCCTGTAAAGAAGAGGCTGGGGCTATAGCCTGGGTGGTAGAGTACTCTCCTAGCATGTAAAAAGCCCTGGGTTTGCCAGGCGGCAGTGGTGGCGCACGCCTTTAATCCCAGCACTCTCGAGGCAGAGCCAGGTGGATCTCTGTGAGTTCGAGGCCAGCCTGGTCT
>CABHPP010126609.1:43842-68964 GCA_902168425.1 Peromyscus attwateri | reverse complement strand
ATATATATATATATATATTTTAAATGCTGAATGTCATTTATTTAAGGGGGGAGGAGGTCTTAAATACAGGCTTACAGCACAATGGGAGGACCCCGGAGGGCAGAAGTTCGCTACTGATGTTTTACAATCTTGTTTCTAATCTGTTAACGCCCATTATTCAGGGTACCAGGCAAGGAACTTCCCTTAAGCATTCAGGAGGGTGGATCCTGGCAGGGAATTAGCATAGGGAGAATATCAAGGTCAAGGTCCGCAAGTGAGGCAACAGTTACCCAAAACGGGGGCCAGGGCCCTACAGGTCCCCCTTTCATTAAAAAATGAGCTTCTGACTTGGGTTGCGTGGGACGTCAGCAGGTCACCTTACCCGTCATGGAGACGCCTGCCCAGGCCACACAGGTGCTCTGTCTTAGGTTGGTGAGTGCCCCCCAGGCATTACCCGTCTCTGAATACTCATTATCATACAGGCTCAATCGTGTGTGAGCTGCAGAGTTAACTGCTGCCAAAGATCTCAAAGTGGCACTGGGCTTGCAATCTGTGTGTTGGATACAGAGAAGACCAACAGAGGTCCTATCTCACCCATAGCCAGTAGGCTAAAGGCAACTGAGCCATTCCCTTCCTTAACAAGCCATAGTGTACGTTGGTGTCCTTGTAAGATAGTATCCCAAAAGCAACTGGAACTTGAGTTTATAAATTTATAATTTTCAAAGCCAATCGAGATGTATATAGCTACTGAATTAAATTTATCATTCCCAATAGAATGAAAGATTAACTAACTGTGGTAGCTACTTTTGTTGCCAGGGTCTCCATTGTGCTAGCTGTAGTAAGCAATTATGAGATGGTAATCCCAGAAAGAGTAACAGTGGTGGGCGCCATTGCTATAACGGCAACAGTGGCAGCAGCAATGTCAAATTCTCTTCTGGATTGTGTGTACATCCACTGGCATGGATACAACTCCAGTAATATGTACTGCCAAGGCCCATTTTTCTTGATCCCAGCATGACTTTAGCTGGCAGCTCTTCTGGAGAATCCAATCTTATGGTTACAGATCCTAGGCTTACATTGATGCTTGCCAAAGCTGGCGATGTTGGGCTCTCAATCTCCATTGACATCAGGATAGATTTTTTCATGAAGACCCATTAGTTCTCTGTAATGTTGGGCTTCAGCAGCAGCCATAGGGCGTGTTCAGTGCTCAGGAATCCAAAGAAGAACCTCATTGTCCTGAGGAAAGACATAAACAGAACCCCAGGGCCACACCAACACTAGATCGGGTCTCCTCCACGTGCTAGTAGAAAGATCCTTACATCGCTCCAGAGGGTGATTTGCCACAGGAGCTCTCCAGTGCTTGTCTGCATCGGACATTCCAGCAGAATCCACTGATAAACTCCAGTAGAATCCACCGATAAAAAATTTAAAATAGTCTGATTGTTCTTTATTTTATGTCTAGAATCCACTTATGAGTGAGTACATACCATGATTGTCTTTCTGGGATTGGGTTACCTCACTCAGGATGATATTTTCTAGTTCCATCCATTTGCCTGCAAATTTCATGCTTTCATTGTTTTTCTCTGCTGAGTAGTACTCCATTGTGTATATGTACCACATTTTCTTAATCCATTCTTCAGTTGACGGGCATCTAGGTTGTTTCCAGGTTCTGGCTATTACAAATAGTGCTGCTATGAACATAGCTGAGCATGTATCTTTGTGGTATGAATCAGCATTTTTTGAGTATATGCCCAAGAGTGGTATTGCTGGGTCTTGAGGTAGTTCAATTCTTAGTTTTCTGAGAAACCGCCATACTGATTTCCACAGTGGTTGTACAAGCTCGCATTCCCACCAACAGTGGAGGAGTGTTCCCTTTGCTCCACATCCTCTCCAACATTGACTGTCATTGGTGTTTTTGATCATAGCCATTCTGACAGGTGTAAGGTGGTATCTCAGAGTCGTTTTGATTTGCATTTCTCTGATGATGGTTCTCTGCTTTTTCATTTCAGCAACTTTGAGAATTTGCCATGTGCTGGTCTCTGTCTTGGGCCTGAGTTAGCCTTTTGTAAACATGAGAACAGGCCTCCCCCACAGAGCACATCATTTTATCCATCTACTCATTTAGATGTTGATATAGAAAATGTTTTTAATAGAACTTTCCCTAAAATATCAGGTCAGTCAGTGCCAAGACAGCCAGCAAACGTATCGACTACTGCAGTCTTACCTGATTGTCGGAGTTAAACATTATTCTTGCTGCCTCTAGTTTTTCTTTGTATTTTCTTCAGTTTGAGTGTGTGTGTGTGTGTGTGTGTGTGTGTGTGTGTGTGTGTGTGTGTGTCTTGCTTGTCTGTGCACCACTTGAGTACTTGGTGGCCACAGTCCAGAAGATGGTGTCAGATCCCTTGAATTGGAGTTACAGATAGTTGGGGACCATGCAAATGCTGGAAAATGAACCTGGGTCCTCTGGAAGAACAGCCAGTGCTTTTAGCTGTTGAGCCATCTCTTCAGCCCCACTCAGACTTTTAAAAATGTGGGTTCTGGGGGATTGACCTGTGGCCCTCAAGCCTGCAGGGCAAGCACTGACTGAGCTGCCCTCCCCGTCTCTTCAGATGCTTTTTTAATCCCCAGGTCTACAAAGGTTTTGCTTTAGATAATGGTTAGAGCATTATCTGGATTATGACTTTATAAAAAATGAGGGGAAGATCTGCTTCTGAGTGGCTCAGGTCTTACAAACAGGGTCTCCCAGGTGTGGGTTTGGAGGCCCAGGCTGCGGAACATCTGGGAGTTTACAGAATGAAAATGAAAGATGCGGGTAGCAGAAGTACAGGGGATGGGATGGCAAAGGAGGAAAGGTTGTAAAGGGTTTACTCTTATTTGGGTTAAGTGGATGGGATAAACATAATAGGTAAAGTGGTAGTGAGAAAGGTACACTTTGAAAGAACTTAAGAGCTTATACGCAAACTAAAATGAAGAATATTTTATTTGGAGATGAAATCTTCCCATGTATTACCTTTTTCTTATTAGTACCCAGTTCTAAAGACTTCATTGACAAATATTTGCCATAGAAACTAAATATGATTTTTTAAAATGCCCTTCAATTTTTTCTTTTCTAGTAACTTAGATGGATAGTAAGAGTTGAAAAAAAAATAACCCCTCTGTGGTGTCCTGGGTTTAGTAAAAAGCTGTATGGCTGAGTGTTGTAGGATTCACCCTAAAAGTCAGGTGCCTACCTGTGTGGTTGGGGCACTCTTATCCTTGAAGGATAGGTCACTTGTCGTGCAGGAGATGAATAGGCTCTGTCGTCCTTTCTGCCGTGAAGTGCTGTAATCCTACATGAAGAGCATCAGTGGACACTGACACATTGTGGTGTTTTTTGTAGAAAGAAAAGACAGTTCAGGTTCTGTGTCACCAGGCGCTCCTACCCAGGAGGAGAGTGATCAGATTTGCTTGTACCACATTCGGAAAAGTTGTAGCTTTCAAGGTAAGTTAGAAGCTCTTTCCTCTCATGGGTCGGGAGACGGCTTCTCATTCCTGGAACTGCTTTGAGGCATCCCTACAGAGAGGCGGGGTCTTGCCAAACTAGTTCTGAATCTGCTGTGTTGAGAATGGAAGGGATTATTTAAATTTTTGAAAATGAAACTGCAAATGAGTTTTTGGGAATATAGCAATCTGGATCTCTACCAGGGGAGTGTCAAGTGACCACAGAACTTTATGAAAGGAGGCTGTTCAATCTAGTGGAAGCTGAAAGAATTGCCACTTCTGAAGGGTGACAGTAGGCCTAGGGGAGTCTCAGAAACTAGGAAGACCTCAGTGAAGAGGAGGAAACACTTGTATTTGCACTTGGAGGATTGCTCAGGGTTTCTCCGTTATTAGGCCAGTGGTCCCTGCTTGGGACCTTTACCTATCCTTTTCTACAAACAGTAATTCTTGTGTGGGTCAATGTTTTCACAAAAGCTTTGTGTTCTTCCCTGACAGCTTAGCCTTTGACTGAAGATTCTTTCTCACCTTTTGTGACTGCAGCCACCAAAACATTGTGTTCCATTTCAATCTTTAGATGTCACTCAAGTAGTTCATGACTGTTTTCACTTTGTGAAGGAGTTAGATAGATAATTACAGAGCAGAGCAGAGCAGAAAGTCCTCCTTCATCCCCCCCCCCCCCCCCTAGACGCTTGCTGTATGTTATGCCGGTTTGTCTTACATTTTATTCATTTCAGATTACATTTTATTTTGTGTATGGGTGGTTTGCTTTCATGTAGGTCTATGCACCTTGTTTGTGCCTAGTGCCCAAGGAAGCCAGAAGAGGGTGTCTGATCCCTTGGAAGGTTTTGAGCCACTGTGTCAGTGCTGGGAATCGAACCTGGGTCCTCTGGAAGAGCATCCAGTACTCTTTTTTTTTTAGGTTTTTCGAGACAGGGTTTCTCTGTGTAGCTTTGCGCCTTTCCTGGAGCTCACTTGGTAGCCCAGGCTGGCCTCGAACTCACAGAGATCCGCCTGCCTCTGCCTCCCGAGTGCTGGGATTAAAGGCGTGCGCCACCAACGCCCGGTGCATCCAGTACTCTTAACCACTGAACCATTTCTCTAGCCCCTTCATTCTTATTTTTAAAAGATTTCCTTTTCTTTCAATTTTATTCTGCTTGCTTTGTAGTTTAGGGGTTCTTGAAGGATCCTGTTTTATTTGTAGTACTTCTTATTGCTTCTCTCTACCCTGTCGTATCAAGGGGTATAGGGAGGCAGTGGAGATGGATGTGGGTGCTTTGCCTTCCAAGTTGACTCCATTTACGTAACTCACCCGGGGAAGCCTAGTCTGGATTGCGTTGAGTTGGGGAACATGAGAAGGGAAGTGAGAAGCTGATAAAGAGGGTGGAGGATCAGGGAAGATGACCACGGAAGGGTGCTTTCTGCTCCTACTGCCGTGCCAAGGTTCTTGCCGGCTGCTGTGTTCAGGCGCTCTCTCCCGTGGGCCTCCCGTGATGAGGAGAAGCCTGGGACTTTCCACTAAGTTCCCAGCCTGCTGTTAGCCACAGCCCTGGGTCCCTGGGTCCTTTCTGAGGTCTCAGGATGGTGAGCGTGGGGGAAATACTGTTCTCTAGGAGGTGTTTTCTTCCAGGGAGGTTTTCCTCGGGCCACCCAGAATTTGCCTGTACTTGGAGTTTATCAACATAACATTTTCAACACTTGGGTGCATTCTGCCCACTTCTAATCATTTCCTTTAGTGCCCTTCAAGGAGGGAGTAGGAAGTCTGATTTGGTCACAACCTCTGGACCATAACTGTAGCTTGACCCAGTGCTTCATTGTTGAGTAGGCATACTCCTTGTCAATAATCCAGTAGATCTCTGAGCCTACTGTGAGTCATATAGCCAAACTCTGTACAGATCACCGAGTTGCAAGTCCCCAAGATGGCTGTGTCCTGCCGTGTTGAATTTAAGAGCTTTCCTTGCCTGGACACCTGCAGCTTGTTTTCTGAGGCCTCTTGGCCTAAGTGCTCCTTTTTCCTGTGTCTGTCCAGCTCCTGGCCTGTTCTTTGACAAGCCCTAGCAACGTCAACATGTTCCTCTGTGGTACTCCCCACCACAGTACTTTTTGTAGACTCTGGGAAAGATCTGATATTGAGAAAGAATGTGCAGATTCTAGGAAATTTTAATTTTTCAAGTGTTAAATTAACTTAAATTCATTATTTTAAACTATGAATTAAAAATGGATTAACTACAGTTAATAAGAAATGAATCTTTATCTCCTTTTCCTTAGCAGCCAGGTAGGTCCTCTAAAACAAAAATGATTTCCTGGTCCTTGTGTGTCTGTCTAGAAAGATGTTATGTGTGTCCTGGTATATGTGTCTCTAATGTATATTCAGTTGGTTTGCATACAGCACTAGCACACTTGTACTTTCTTTGTTTCACATGACCAGTTGCTAACTTTTGGAGACTATAGAATACATTCTTATAACTCAGTTAGAAATGTGCAAAATGGAGAAAGTCTTTCCTCATTCCTCTACAAGAAATATCTTGTACGTGTATTTAGTTAGAGTTCTACTAATCTCTGTCTCTTATTTTGTATATAGAAACATTCTGCACCTGGTTGAGTATCTAATAGTTTACATCTTGACTATACCTCCATGTCAGAATTCAGTGAACTTTCTAGGCCCTTTTTCCAACCTCCACCCCATCTCTGTACAGCTGTGTCAAGAACTCACAGTGCTTTTGAAAGGATGTCAGAGCCAGTATAAGCAAAGATGAGGCAGAGTGCAAGGGCTTGAAGTGGAGGCCCTGAGCCCTGTGGCACTAAAAGACAGAAGAAGTTGAGGGGAGAACATGGGCACTGATGGGCAGAGCAGTGTATGTGAAGACATGCTGGGGTGTGTTGAGGAAGAGTGAGTCTCTAGGCAGATACCCAGAAGACATCTCAGCAGCTGGAACTGTATTGCCAAGCCACCTTCAGTGGGATGTGTTGAAGTCGAATGGATTCTCCTTTCCCCCACCTCTCTCCCTCCCTCCATCCCTCCCTTCCTTCCTACTAGGGATTGAACCCAGCTAAGGGTTTTTGTCTATGCTAGGCAGGTGCTCTGTCACTGAACTGTATTTCCAACCCTGTTTTTAATTTGAATTTGTGATCCTCCTGCCCCAGCCTCCCAAGTAGCTGGGATTATAGACCTTAGCCATCAAGCTAGATTCTGGGATAGATTACTATTAGAGTTAAATTTGGAATCTGATATCTGCCCATCCACATGCTGTGGTGTGCATAGAAACAAGGAGCACCTTGACTGACCCCTGCAGGGCTGGGACCGATGACCTCCTTATGATCACCTTTACAGTCAGGAAATGACATTCTAGACCTACACATTTAAAAAAAATTATTGAAATGTCTCATTCAAAGGAAAGACACACATAGTAAGACCCATAATATTCCAGTATGTAGATGCCCAGGTGTAACTGCACTAACAAAACACAACTTCCTCATAACTTCACAGAATGTTCTCAGGTCAGTGATCAGGACCACTCCCATCGATAACTGTAGGGTGGGGAACACACTGTTTACTGCTAGGGTGTCTTACTGCTTTATGTTTCTGTTTTAGATAAGTGCTATAAAGTTCATTTCCATTTGCCGTATCGGTGGCAGTTCTTGGATGGAGGCAAATGGAAGGATTTGAACAACATGGAGCTTATTGAAGAGGCTTATAGTAACCCCAGTAAAGAGAGGTAGGAGAATGAAAACGCACCCCTCATCCAGGCTTTGTGCCTGGCCCTTTGTGTACAGCATAAGGGATTTAGTTTAAACAATAGTATGAGCATACATAGGCATGTGTGCACACAGACACACACACACACAGACACACACACGCACGCGCGCGCGCGCACACGCACACGCAGACACATACACGCACACACACCATCACATCAGCTTGATCTGGAGATGGAAGCCTGTGTTTATCCTGGCAGTCAGTTATCTGTTCTCCCACACCTCCATTCAGGGAGGAGCTGTGGGAAAAGAAGGTGATTCCAAGACCAAGTATCCTCAATTACTTGCTGCTAGGATTGATCACATATGCAGTTATTCATTATTGCAGAAAATCCAGATAATAATTTGTGAATTTCTAATCTTTTCCGTAAAATCACACAGCTAAACTGTTTAACCTGAATGTTTTTATTCTTTTAATTTTTTTCTTAGCATTTTCACTCAGCCAATTCATAGTAAATAAGGAAATCTCAGATAGCCTTCTTTTAAATATTTAGCCATAACTTGGATTAAAATGTGCTGCAATATGTTGCTAGAAAGATAATTTAAAAAATTTTAATTTGGGCATGGACTGGAGAGGTGGCCTAGTAGGTAAAATTACTCATTGCCCTGCCAGAACCCCTGCATTTGAACCCACTTGGCCACACTAAGAACGGTCTGTAATTCCAGTAGTAGAGGATCTGATGCCCTCTTCTGGCCTCCTCAGACACTGCACTAACGTGGTGAATATATGCAGACAAAATCCCCATAGACATAAAATAAAAATAATAAATCTTTACTAAAAGGAAAAAGAGTTTGGGATTTATTTTATTATTGGTTATATCTATGTGTATATCTGTGTGTATGTAGGTGCATGTGAGTATAGGTGCCCTCAAAGGCACAAAAGGGTATTGGATCCCCTGGCCTAGAGTTATAGGCAGTTGTGAGCTACCACTGTGGGTACTGGGAACCTAACTCTGATCCTCTGTAAAAGCAGCAAGTGCTCTTAACCACTGAGCCCCCTAAAAAGAGAATATCTAAAATGATTTTGAACTTAGTGTGCATATGTGCAAATTGCTATTGGCTGAGAATGTGAGACAAATTATTCCCCTTAGGAAGATTAAACAGCTCACATACCACCCATAATCTTTCTGTTTGAAGCAAGTTTTAGACAGTGTTGTGTATAACTATTTCAAGTATACAGCTCAGTGCCTTTTGACAAATGTATTTGCTTATGTAGCCAGCAGTCTGATGAGGTACAGTATCTCATCACCCTGGAAGAGTCTCCATTCAGCCCACTTTCCAAAGCTGTCTTCACTGACTTCTCTCACTGTAACTGGTTTTGTTAGTTCTTAGACCTATAAGTTGAACCATTTGCTGTGTGCTGACATGCCTGGAGTCTCACAGCACTGTGGTTTCTTTCCTTTTGCTTTTTAAAAATTTTCAGTTTTGCTTGAGACAGGGTCTCATTATGCAGCACAGGCTGTCCATAACCTGTCAGTCTGGCCAAGACCTCCCAAGGGCTGAGATTACAGGGTTGTACCAGCACACCAGTCGAAGACTGTGTCGGACCAATCTTCTGTGGACCATCCGTGTGTTTCTATGGGAGTTTCCAAAGGGGTCTTCTGGGAAGTCTGCTGTGTTTGCCCCCGGCTTTGTCAATGATAACATTTTTCAGGTGATTGTAGTACTTCCTACTCCTGTTAACAGGATGTAATGACGTGGACCCCCAATACTGGTACTGTTGAACATTTACATGCTAACCAGTCAAGAGTGTAAAATGTTTTCTCAGTTTGCATAGCCCTGATTTTCAGTGAAGAAAAAATTTTTCCATGTGTCCATTGACTGTTTTTGGTTCAATGCCCATCCTTAAATGTATTTGGGAGTAAAGAGAGCTGTGTTTTACCTATCCATTTATTTTGAGGCAATCTCTACATTTCTGCATATTAAATGTGAGTTAAAAAAATCAACTCTTTTAGTCAGCTAATAGTGCCTTCAATGCAGAGAAATATTTATCCATCTTTTCCTTTATGGTTTTGTACTTTATGTGTCTTAAGAAATCTTCCTTTTGCCGGGTGGTGGTGGCACACGCCTTTAATCCCAGCACTCGGGAGGCAGAGCCAGGCGGATCTCTATGAGTTCGAGGCCAATCTGGGCTACCAAGTGAGTTCCAGGAAAGGTGCAAAGCTACACACAGAAACCCTGTCTCGTAAAACCAAAAAAAAAAAAAAAAAAAGGAAAGAAAGAAATCTTCCTTTATTCCAATAACAAAAAGAAATTCTCCTGAGTTTTCTTCTAAAAAGTGAAGATTTTAAGTATAACACTATCTTCAAATTCTCTTTTATGTGATTAAATTTGAGCTCAGTTTCATTCTTAGGTGAATCACCACTTTCTCCAATACCTACTTTGAAAAGTTTTAATTAATTTGCTCATGATTAAAATACCTGCCATAAAATTTAAACTACTGAGTACACTCATATTATACAAGCTCATGACTACTCATTTCTGGAAGCTTATTTTAAAACCACCGAAAGAGAGCCAAATTTGGTAAAATGTTAACACACCTTAGCTCATTTCAGCTCATTTTCATATTTCAGCAGCCCAGGAGGCACTGAAGGTGAGTGTGGAAAGGATGGTATGTGACCAGCCTCCTGTGTTGGTCACTGTGTCTGCTGTCTTCTGGCCTCTGGGCAGTGCCTGTCTGTATCAATCCCACACTGTCTCTCACCCATTGGAGCTTAATACTGAGTTCTGGCATCTGGGAAGGCAAAGGCTCTTCCTCCTCCTTCTCTTCTTGCTGCTGCTTCTACTTCTGGATCTTGCCATTTTTCTCTTTAGGAATTTAAAGTTTTCATCAGCTTACAGATAACTGCTGTATTTTTAATTTGAAATTACATTGACTGTCGTGAGTTTGGGGAGAACTGTGTCTTTATGATTTCAATGCAGACACATGTCCACTTTCTGGAATTCTGATGAAGTGGTAGGCTGAGAAGTCTTCACTTTGTCTTTTATTCTCCTAACTTCCCTTTCGATTCCTTTTCTTCTCTTGGCTGCATTTAGGGGAATTCTCCTCAGAGTCCCAGGCCACTCGTTCAGCCTCATCTGAGATCCAGTGAGTCCCATCTGTGACTTTAAAATTTATGGTATTATATTACTTATTCCTAAGTGTTCTTGTTTTTCATCAAGTTTACCTGGTCAGTTTTTTTCAGTCTCATAACCCTAACTTAGACTTTTGATAATGAACTAAAAAGAACTACGTTACACATGTTTGTATCTTAGAGTGCTAGTTTGTAGCCTCAGTAGTCTGATTCTGTTTGTTTTTGTCAACTATATTTTTTCACAGTCTTTTTCCACATGTGTTGTTCGATTGATTTTGAGATCATGTTTGATGAGACTTGATTTGTGGAAATTTTTGTGAGGTTGAGTTCCTCCAGGGAATTATGTTTGCTTTTCTGGGAACCACTATCTTTACAGCTGGTTCTAACATAGAAGTGTGAACCATTCTCAGACTTGCGTGAGGCTTGACTGACTTGAGAGTCCTGGGGAAGTTTTCCTCTTCCCTCCAGAGCCAGTGTGCATGCAGCCGACTATCCTTCCTGACTGCCTTGGTACGGCATGTTCCTGGACCTAGCTATACAGAAACCTGTCTCTGGTCTCTCTCTTCTCCCTCCTTCCCTTCTGCCTCACCCCAAGCTCTCTTTTGTCCAGATGGAACCTCAAGTAACCCAGGCTGGCCTCAGCTCACTCTGTAGCCGAGAATGACCTTGAACTTCTGATCCTGCCTAGACCTCCTAAGTACTGGGATTACAGGTGTGTGCTACCAGGCCTGGCTAGAAGTATCTCTTCTGAGCTGGGTCTGTGGTGCATGTCTGTAATCCCATCTAGTTGGGAATGTGAGGCAGGAGGATCACAAGTTCAGGACCTGCCTGGGCAACTTAATGACTACTTCAAAATGAAAAGAGAGCTGGGATATAGCTAATTGAGGAGTGGTTTCATAGTGTGTGTGAAGTCCTTAGCTTGGTATCCAGCACTAGAGAGAAAAAAGTCTCCTTAGATTTGGCCTCCTTTCTTATCCAGATACTACATTTGCATGTGTCCCCACCTCCCTGTTGTGGCTGCTGAAAACACATCATTACTCACGGACACTCTCCTCACTTTCGTTTCTGGTTTGTGACTCCCTTTGGTCTTTGAGCAGCATCCTGTTTAGAAAGGAGCCTGGTCTGGTGGCAGCCATGCAGGCTGTGCTGACAAACTGCTTCCTCCATACCTTGTTTGCTGGCTGGTCTTGCTCAGATGTGTTCTTAGCTTTTGTTTTCCAGTTGTTACATTGGAGACAATAGACTGACCCCATAGAGTTGTAAAGATTGATTCTAGTAACCATCAATTATTTTATGGAGGGGCTGGCTCAGTACATGCTAACTATTGTTAGTTTGTTTTCTAAAGATTTCTCTTCTTTTTTTTTTTTACAGCTTAGTAATGCATTTTATTTTTGTAGCCTTGGAGATCAAACCCTTGGAGACCAAACTGGCTGTTCATGCTAGGCCAGTGCTCTCCCCTAGCCACATCTCCAGTCCTAATTATTTTGAAAAAAGAATGTTTTAATCAGCATTTTCTGAATTTTACAGTGAAAGGATTTTCATGATAACCAGTCTTCTGTATCATCCTGATTTTAGTTTTCACACAGCAGAAGTGACAATCTTGTAAAACAGGTTTCCATACCTCTAGAACCATTTGTAAAACTGTATGACACATTTATTATTTGCACATCATGTATTCTCATTGGTAGAAGCAGAATGACCTGTGTTGTTTAATTTGTGAAGTTTTAATCTGCTCTTCATTTTCTTTTTCAGGATTCTGTACACAGAGTCAGCTGCTAGCTTTCACTTTGCTTTAGACTTTGAGTCCATGAAGTTTGGTAGTACTGTGGCCCGCCGACTCTCCACAGCTTCTTCTGTCACCAAACCCCCGCATTTTATCCTCACTACTGACTGGGTTTGGTACTGGATGGATGAGTTTGGTTCTTGGCAGGAATATGGACGACAAGTAAGTGTGATGATGAAAGGATGACCGTTTCGTATAAGATGGAGAAGCCGTTCTAAACAAAAGCACAAAGATGCCAGGGAGCGTACTTTGAAGACACCAGGATCCTCAGTACACGACAGTACATCTCTACAAGCCTGTCTTTGAGTGATTAGACATCTTGGCTCATGAGAATTGAATGTTATATAACTGTCATGGTGGCAGTCTTCTTCATTGATTTTATTAGTTAATAGAAAACTCTGGAGCTAGCACTTAAACTGTAGTAGAAAGTTGAAGTCTTTCAAATTGCCTTTCTTGCCTGTTTCCACAATTTCAGAAGATAGCAGTGTGTGAGAATATTGATTTATATCAGCTATTGATTTGGATCGCAAATCATGTAACTCACTGCCAATTCTATGAAGGTGTCTACAAAGGCTGAGATTAAAAGGAGTCTCTGGGGACGTACAGAAATGTAGTATGCAGAGAGAGCCATTTATGTAGAGGTCCCTTTCCACAGTGAGAATTACCTGGGGGGCCCGATGGGTACTTGCACTCCCTGGCTTGTTGGAGGTTGTACTGAGGCTTTGGTTTCTTGTTCTTAACTACACTCAGAATGCTCTTCTCTGATCATGTTTGTATGTAAGTTCCATGAGGACAGGATATTTCTCTTTTACCATGGGTGCATCTTCCACGCTTAGAATGGTGCATTGCAGCTTCTTCAGAAATAGATGGCTGTCAGAGGAGAAGGGATTGTTGCTTCTGTTTGCCAGTGAGCTGAGCTGGTCACTGTTAGTGCTGGCCTTGTTGATGAATACCCTTTCTTTCTTTCTATAGTTTCTCCCTGGCACCAGCTTTACCTGCTGCTCTGCCTACCCCTCCCACTACTGCTTTTTCTCCTCTCTTCTCCAGTATCCTGGGAGGTCTTGCCTGTATGTGGCCTCATTTAGATACATTTTCTAAAAAATCAGATTGGTCAGGAGCATGAGAGAAGGAGGCTGGAGCATGACATGGAAGAGAGGAGAGAGACACTGGCTGAGCATGTTCCATGAGTCTGGCTTGCCTGCTTACAAGATTTTGAGATCAATGACAGGCTAGAAACACTTATCAAAGGCAACAGTCATATTTTATTTGATGATCCCTCTGGCTCTTGGGGGAAGACAGGGACAGTCTTGTTGATATAACACAGAGGGCTCTGACGGCACTCATGCAAAAGTAGGTCTCTGGGCGGCTTCCCAGACTGCACTGTCAAACCCAGGGTTGGAGACTTTTCTCTTCCAACAGTCCACGCTTCACTTTTGCATGTTCTTACTCTTTGTTTACAGTCTATAAACTTGTTTAGGACAATTTGGGAATCCTAGAAATGAACTGCACGTGGATGCCATTGGTGTGCCCATTGGTGTGCCATTGGTGTGCCCATGCTGTTAGGATGTGGAGACACAGGTGGGCTTGATGGGCTCTTGGGGTCTCCTTTTATAGTGGGAGCTGTATAGCCTTGGGGGCATTCTCTTTTCATATAATTGGGTTCTTTTCTTTGGGTTTTTTTTTCCCCTGCTAACTTCCAGTTTCAAACCAGTTTTCTCTTCATTTTCAGAACAGCTACGTTTGTTTCTGAGTTTAGAATGTACCTCAAAATTTAATGTCAGAATCAACCAGACCCACCTTAGAACACATGGGGATTTTCCATTCCTTCAAATCTTACTAGTCTGTCGAAGTGCTAACCTTGGGTTTCCTCAGCTTAACCACTGGTCTCTTCTTCCAGACTGCAGCCAACATCCCTTTGCGTTTGTTTTCTGTTTGGCTGCCTTCATTGTCTTCCCTGGGATAACCTGGGTTAAGGGCTTTTGACCTTAAGGTTTGGGGCTGAGGCTTAAGATACATGTCTGACTCCATTCTCCTCTCTGCTAGTTCTTTCCTTCATTTCCTTGGACTGAGAGGACCTGTTCTCTCTTCTTTCCCCTCCACTGTCTGGAAGGGATTTGTACACTGCCTCCTCATTCTTCCAAATTATAACCTAATAATTTACTTTTGGAGGATGATAGTTTAAAAGGAGAAACTTAGGCACTATTATAGGATCATAAAATACATTCCTTCCCACACCATGTACCTACTACCCCTTCCCTGACAGTCTTCATAGAGCCGTTCCTCTCGGGCTTAGGCCTTGACTTTGTTTTCTCCCAGGAAGCTTGGCTGGGTTGTGCCTCAGCAGAGGTCATTCTCAGCAAGTGCCTGTAGCTTGTATCACCCACGGAACCGTGGGACACTTGAACACGATGTATTGATCTAACTACGTGCTTTTTACTTTCCCTCCTTTCTTGCTGTACTGTTTCTCAGAGGCAGGAACAGATTTTGTTTGATTTATTGGTTTGTCCATACATTGTAGAACTTGTGATTAGTGAAGAGGAGATTTCTTTTTATCTTCTGTATGTGGATATTTTGCCTGCATATCGTGTGCCTGCAGAAGCCAGAGAGGGCCACAGATACCATTGGAACTGAAGTGACAGACCAGTTAGCTGCCAAGTGGGCCCTGAGAATTAAACCTAGGTCCTCAGCAATAGCAGGAAGTTCTCTAAACTCTGAGCCATCCCTACAGCCTCAGGTCCTCCTCCTTAAAGCTCCACCCCGTACTGGAGACTGTGCTTTAGAACATAAACCCTTGAGAGACAAACCTTATCTAAACCATAGCAAAAACTCAGAATTCAAATTTAGTCCATCCAATCCCAAATATTTTCTAGTAGGTAATTGCAGAGAAAATGAGGGATTGAAATAAATAACTGGAAAAGTAGAAGGTCCTCCAAGAGACTAGAAAAAGAACAACACAGAAAGGACTCAAGCCTGACTGCAGGGAGAAGGGAATGAGACTAGCCCTAGCAGAAGAAGCGTTTCTTGAGCTGATCAGTTACGGAGCCTAGGTGAATTCGCTGCTGGTAGTTTGCCGTCGTTTGTACCATCTATTCTGAAGAATGTTTAAAATGTTTGTATTTGTATTTGTGTATATGTATGTATATGGGTGTTCTCATGCCACTGCATGGATGTGGAAGTCAAAGGACAAATCCTGGCAGTTGATTCTCTCTCTCTATCATGTGTTCTAAGGACTGAACTTAGGTTATCTGCCTTGGTGGCAAGTACCTTTTCCTGCTGAGTCATCTTGCTGTCCTGTGCTTTTTTATTGCTTGCATCCTAGTTACCCTGCTTAGCAGGGCCTATACATACTGTCTTCTGTTCACAAGAATAGCTTCAGGAGAGTCATGTCACTTCCCTTCCACATCCCCCACCCCTCCCCCTGCCCCCTGCTCTCCTCCTCTTTCCCTATAATAAGGTCATCTGTCTAGAACAGGGGCTGGCTTGACTAGCATCTGCGCATCACTACAGGCTCTTGCCTCATGACATCTCTGGATTTCCCCTTACAGGGTACAGTGCACCCTGTGACCACCATCAGCAGCAGTGACGTGGAGAAGGCTTACCTGGCATTTTGTGACCCAGGGGCTGATTCCCAGGCAGCCACCTTGAAGTTCCAGGCTGGAAAACACAGCTACGAGTTAGACTTCAAAGGTACCCTTTTCTTGAGGAGTGAGTCTAGCTCCCCCATATTAACCTGGGGTCCTGGGCTGGTATAAGAAAGGAAAGGAGGGTGTATCTATCCCAAAAGGCAGCTAGACCCATCAACAGATGACGCTGACCTGCACTGTCAAGGGGATATGAGGAGAGGGAGCTTTTCGGACAGCTGGAGGGACAGGGCCCGTGAGTACAGTGTGGCTGTTGTGTATCTGAAGGTTAACCTCTCTTGACAAGGCCTAATTGGCTCCATTATGCAGTGTCGCTTCATTATTCCTGGTGTAGAACCGAAGCTACTGCCTTTTCTGTAGATACTTTCAGCCTTGATAGGACACACTAATTAAAAGTTCTGTACGTGTAGTTAGTATCCAGAGCTGGAGCTGAGATGATTTTTTCCAATATACCTTAACAGACAAAAGCAGACCAGTCATCCATTGGCCAGTTCTTCAGTGACTGATTTGTGAAAATGTTTCAAGTTTTAGTTGTGCTGTGGTTTCTAATGCCATCTCCATGCAAAGATATTCATCCACCTCCGCTCAGTTCACCTTTGCTTACATTTACTGTTTTACATCTGGCACCTTGCAAATCCAGCATGGTTGTTTTTTTTTTTTTTAAAGACAGGGTTTCTCTGTATAGCTTTGGAGCCTGTAGACCAGGCTGGCCTTGAACTCACAGAGATCCCCGAGTGCTGGGATTAAAGGCATGCACCACCACCGCCCCGCTGCAAATCCAGCATGTTAAAGGGAATCAGAGGACTTGCCTTGGCACAGTGTACTATCCTCACTATTTTATATACTCTGTTCTGTGTGGAAAACAGCAAAGTGCCATTGGTGAATTGTCCTAAAACCACTTGGTTGCTTGTTTTTGGCCAGTTATTTTTGGCTTGTGGTTTTGTAGCACTTGTGGTTTTGTTTAAGGAAGACTCCTGATGCTTGTCTTGCCCCTCAGAGAAGTTTCTTCTGTTCTTTAGGGGAATGACTTCTACTGCAGGAAACCAACCAAGACCATGAGTGTCACAAATGACAGTCATTATAATTGATGATAGTGTATAGAAGAGGGCAGGGGGATAGAAAAGGCAGGACTGCCTTAAAGACCCATTTTATGCAGCGATCACTCCTCTGACTGCCGCTAACCACAGTTTAAAATATCTAGAAAATGTCAAACAGATACAACAAAAATGTCAGACATACCTTTCTAGTTCTCAACTTGGACTTCTTCCCTGGAGATAGAGCAGACTTTCAGAACAAGGATGCAGCTAGAGAAAGCATGCTCACAGTGGCCTGACCTAAGGTGGTCACAGTTCACCTGTTGCTTGATTTTTTTTTACTTTTTGGTAGATGATAGTACTTATAAAAGAAAAGGATGGGTCAGGTGGTGGTAGCATGTGCCTTTAATCCCAGCACTCGGGAGGCAGAGCCAGGCGGATCTCTGTGAGTTCGAGGCCAGCCTGGTCTACAGAGCGAGACCCAGCTCAGGCACCAAAACTACACAGAGAAACCCTGTCTCGAAAAACAAAAACAAAAGAAGAAAAGGATGGAAGTCATTGGCTTCACCTACACAGTCTCTACTATGTATAAAGAAATAGAATCTCAAACCAGACTCTGCCATATACACTTCCTGATTGTCAGAATGTATATACACAGCAGCCCAAATGACCTAGTCTACAGGGTTGGGGAGACAAGCTCTGGGAAGGATTCTTGTCATGAAAGAGTAACTCAAACTCAAAGTGATAGCCAAGTTTCCCGAAGCAGAGTAATGACATCTTGTCGCTGGCTGTCAACAGCAGAATCCCCCACAGCAAGCTCATTTAGGGATGTGTCCCAGTGTAAATTAAGGAAACAACAAGGTTATTAGGGAAAGGGGCTCTTATTCCCCATGGAAGGTCAGAGAAGGTGTCTAATATATTCTTACCCAGTCCATATATGCTGAATAGCCCATTTTTACTATTGAAAGATCATTTCATAAGCCAAGTGTGTTAATGAGCCAAGCGTCAGTGGAGGGTTGATGATGGGTGACAGAAGGGCTGTGGAAGCCAGGTGAGCAGTAGACTCCAGAGGATAAGGAGGGTAGCTGTAGTTATGCAAGGGACACATCCTCAGATGATTATCATATAGTTTCTGTTCAAAGGCAGGTAGATTCCAGACAGCTGTCATTTTTAGTGTTAAAATGTTCCTAAAATGAAAATAAAAATTGGCTTATATATTTAAGTATAAAGTAGCACTTGATAGGGGTTTCTTAATAGGAAACATAACTTCTAGATATTTGTCATTTTCAATGCAAATGTGGGTGGATACTCACCCTCTATGCTTGGGATGAACCTGAGATTGATGGTGGGTCAAATGTTGTTTATTAAAGAGAACATGGATTTGAAAAGATTGATAAACACTGCTATAGAGTCAGCTTACTCAAATTTAAGAATAGTCATGAGGGCAAAATTATTACCTATAAATTGCATTAACTCAAGATGTGGTAATTTGGTCTCAGGCTTGGCTGGAACTTCTTTACATCCAAGCTGGAAAAAATTGCTAAGCAAAACAATAATTTAAATATTATTGGAAGGAACAATTCAAAAGCATTCATGTGTAATTGATACACCAATTACTAATCATTTCTCTATTCATTAAACTCAGTCTCCTAAGGATACCTATTTTCTTTATGACTATTTGAAATGTGTAAAATTGCCTTATCTTTAAGACTGATCTTGGGTTTTATATGTTGGATTATCTGTCCATCCCATTTAATTTATGTTTACAGAACATTACTGCTGTGCATGCACACACATCTGAGTGTGTGTGTGCACGCGCATGTTTCTTTTTTTTTTCATTAGATTTTTTTTTCAGCCTTTCTGCAGAAAAACCTTGTGTATGGCACTGTCAGAAAGGTTTGTCGCAGACCCAAGTATGTGTCTCCCAAGGATGTTCAGATGAAGCAGTCCTGGTAAGTTAACATTTGAGCTTGCTTGGTGTATGGGTTCAGTTGAAGAGTGCTTTGCTGCCGGTAACAGGAAGCTTCTCAGACTACATGGAAGGGTACTGACTGGCATGCATGACTGGCATACTACTGTCATTAAACCTACTAGTTGGGAGCCAGGCTGTGGTGGCACATGCCTCCAGTCCCTGCACCAGGGAAGCAGAGGCAGGCGGATCTCTGTGAGTTTGAGGTCAGTCTGGTCTACAGAGCTAGTTCTAGGACAGTTACACAAAGAAGCCCTGTCTCAAAAAAAAAGCAAAACAACAACAACAAAACAAACAAACAAACAAACAAAACCAACCAAACCTTCTAGTTGGGAAAGTCTTTGAGCCATAGTGAGAATTAGCATTGTGGGTTTCATCTAAAAGTCACAAGGCTGTCTGTTGGGATGTGCAAACCTGACTAGATTTGAAGCCAGCCCATCAGTTTGTCTTTAAGTGTGACAACTGAGTTATAGACCTGAATCTTTAAAAAATGGTGAAGTTGCCGGTGTGTGCCATCACACCTTTAATCCCAGCACTCGGGAGGCAGAGGCAGGCAGATCTCTGTGAGTTAGAGGCCAGCCTGGGCTACAAATTGAGTTTTAGGACAGCCAAAACTATTACACAGAGAAACTCTGTCTTGAAAAAAATAAAAAAACAAACACAAAGAAAGAAAGAAACTGATTTAATAGTCATTAGCAAACCAGCTTCACTTCACAGTGGATTTCTTTTCTTTTTTTGTGTGTATATTGATTTTTTTCGAGACAGGATTTCTCTATGTAGTTTTGGTGCCTGTCCTGGATCTCACTCTGTAGACCAGGCTGGCCTCGAACTCACAGAGATCCACCTGGTTCTGCCTCCCCAGTGCTGGGATTAAAGGTGTCCGGCCACAGTGGGTTTCTTGTGTCACAGGATGGCTGCCGGGAGCATCTGATTGAACCCATAGGCAGCATATAAGGGAGGAGAGACTTTCTGCAGCTGATGGGAAATTCTTGAGTGCTGTACTGATCAAATCTCTTTTAAAGCAAGAATGGTTTAGTCTTGGGCAGGTGTGGTGGGATTGGAGCTAGCTGTGTACTAGAAGAGCATGGCCTGGATAGTGAAGATGTACCAAGTTCCCTTAGAGTCTTGGTTTGCCATGGCCAGTGCTGGGACTTTTAAGATAACAATGTTGTTAGCTGCCTAAGCTTTATTAGCCTGAAAAGCCAGGATCACTTTGGTTTTGTTGGTTCTCTGAAGACTTTGAAGGTAAAGTTTATTGATTGTATTTGAATAAGTAAGACGAAAAGTATATTATCAGTCCAAGAAGCAATGCCTTGTGACTCAAATACAGCAACACAATTTCTTGAGAATATGCCCTCCTTTTTCTTCTCTAATTAAAGTTTATTTTTGATGAAATGTAAAACATGTACTTATTTAAAAGTCAGAGCTCTATAATACAGCATACTCAGTAGTTTGTATCTGTGTTATCTCAAACCTGCTCCCATTGTGGTAACCATTTTTGTTTGCTTCTAATTGCTCTTTTCTGTGTTTGTCTTTGCAAAAATAAAATAGTATGTATATATGTACAGGTACTCATAAAGCCATCTGCCTGCTTCCTATCTTTGCTTACATAAATGGTAGCCTACTATATATACACCATTCTGAACCTTTAAAAAAATCTTAAAAATATCCTGGTAATTGCTCTGTTCAAATTACTGAAGACTTCTTTAATCTGCTTCTGCTTGTGTGGTTTATTAGCATTTATATATAACGTAGTGCATTAATTTGTTCCCCTTTCATGGGTGTTTGTGTTTTCAGTATTCACTATTACAAAATGCAGTGCTACAGAGAACCCTCTGGGGAGTTTGGAGGTTGGTTGTCAGGTCAGAGTCAAAAGGCAAATTGAGTTCCTTTCCATGAACTTGGACCACTATGGCCACCCAGCAAAATCACAATTTACGGATTTTCCTTGGCCTTGCCTTTTGTAAATCATCAAGCCCTTGGGCGTCTGCCGTTCTCATAGTGTACTTCAGTTGGCTTACTTTTTTTTTCTTTTTCTTTTTCTTTTTTTAAATTTTTTTTATTTTATTTTAATGTGCATTAGTGTTTTGCCATGTGTTTTAGGTCCCCTGGAACTGGAGTTACAGACAGTTTTAAGCCGCCATGTGGGTGCTGGGAACTAAACTCAGGTCCTCTGGAAGAGCAGTCAGTGCTCCTAACCACTGAACCATCTCTCCAGCCCCCAGTTTGCTTACTTTTATGAATGAGATTGAGTATATTTTTTTAAAACATAAGGGATAATTCTCCAAATCCTTTTTTTCCTCCTGTGGACTGTCTTTTTGTTTTTGAGACAGGGTTTCTTTGTGTAACTGCCCTGGCCGTCCTGGAAGTCGCTCTGTTGACCAGGCTGGCTTCAAACTCACAGAGGCCTGCCTCTGCCTCCTGAGTGCTGGGACTAACGGTGTGTACCACCACTACCTGGGTCTTTTTTAATTTAAATTTTATTTATTATGATTGTATGTATGATGAAAACAGATTTGCATATTCATGGCTCATGCATAGAAGGGTGAGAGAAAACTTTGGGAGTTGGTTCCTCCTTCCATTGTGGGTTCCTGGGATTCACACTCAGGTCCTCATACTTACACGACAAACACTTTACTGAATGAAACAGATGAAACAGCTTCCCAGCCCCAAGAGCTCTTTAATCTGTTAGGGCTTTTTTTTTTTTTTTAACTGTTTTGGTTCAATGTCAGTCTCTTTGGTGTTGCTTCTAGTCTTAATTGTGATTGTTTGTGATGGGCCTACATCACATTACATGAAGTCATTTTTTATTCGTTCCCTAAGCAAAATTTGGAAAAGCCTTTTCTGTTTCTTTTCTGAGACTGAATTTCTTGTGTCATCATCTAATTTAGTTTTTAGGGGACCATAAGCAGACATGTGTAGCATGTGCAATGCAAGGCACTGAATTTGATTCCTAACACCACAAAAAAAAGTAGTTATTTTGATCAGATACAAAATAAGGTACAAATGATTCAAGTCCTACTCCTCAGTGAGCTGTGAGCTGACTGCTGTATCCTGCCTCCTGCCTCCTGCCTATGCAGGTGAGGTGCCTATTCCTTCCTCAACCCTTATGACAGTAGCTAGTTACTCAGTAACTCTAGCAACAGTGGCTGCCTGGGCACACATGCATCATCCCTTAGTCTGGAGGAGCATCATTTCATGTAAAATTTGAAACTGCGTTTGTATACATTGAGTTTAGTTCCATTTTCAATTAACATAATCCAGGGCTGGTAATATGGCTCCGTGGGTGAAGACATTTGCTGCCAAACTTGACACACCCAAGTTCAATCCCATGGACCCACGTGGTGGTAGGAGAAAAACAACTCCAAATTCTCTTATGGCTTCCACATGCATACATATATGCACACATGCAGACACAAATTAAGTGTATAAAAATGTAAAGATTTTTTGATTTTTAAAAAAATATATTTTATTTTCCTCACTACTAGTTTGGAAGTTGTACACTGTGTTAGAAACAGTGTAAGAAAGTCTGTGGGTTCTTCACTTAGGCAAAAACGAATGTCTTTGCTTTCCTATTGTAAGGACCTTCATAATCTCCTCTTGATATATTTTTTTTTGTTTTAACTTTAAGAGACATCTGTTCTATACTGTGAAACCTTCATTAAATTATGCACATTTTAACCTTGATTTGTCTTTTCAAATTCCTTAGATAAGATTTCCTGGAGAAGGGAGAGATGATTGTTTCTAGTTCGTCTGAATGTCTTTATTTGGTCTTTGAAAGATGGTTTCACTGGGTATAGACAGTTAGGCTGTAGTCACTGTCTCTTAGCACACTGAAGCTACCTCTCTGCTGGCTTCTGCTTTTCGGTGTAGCTTCTGAGGTAGCATTGTAGGTCTAACTAGTACTTTTCGATGCTATCACTTTGTTTTTAATCCCCTCTGGCTAATTTTAAAGGTCTCGGTCTTGGGGTTCTGTACTTCATTCTGCTGTGTCTAGGCATGTGTTTATTCTGACTGAGATTCTGTGGGCTCCTTAAAGCTGTGGTTAATGTGCCTCATCAGTTCTGTCCTATCTAGAGCTTCCTTCGGTTCCCCCTAGGCCTTTCTCCCACATTTTCCCATCATGTCCTTGCTCTCTGGACCAGTTTCTAAATACTTTCTTTTCTTTTCTTTTTTTTTTTTTAAAGATTTATTTATTATGTATACAGAAGAGGGTGCCAGATCTCATTACAGGTGGTTGTGAGCCACCATGTGGGTGCTGGGAATTGAACTCAGGACCTCTGGAAGAACAGTCAGTGCTCTTAACCTCTGAGCCATCTCTCCAGCCCCTCTAAATACTTTCATTCACATATCTTTCAGCTCACTTCATGCTTGAGGTGGGTGAATCTATGAGTTAGCCATTGAGTTTTTATTGTCAAGGGTTTACTTTGTTTTTCTAGCAGTTCTGCTTGGTTCTTGTTAGGTTCTTGTAGGTCTTTTTCTGATTTTCCTACATGTATGTTCCAAGTGGTTTTTTTTTTTTTTTTTTTTTTTTTTTTTTTTTTTGCTTTTTAAGCATAGGAAGAATAAATGCTGATTATAATCTGTCTGATAATTTCACCATCTTCCTACATGAAATAGGTAAAAAAAAAGAACCTTGTGGCTGGTTCTTGCTTTTGGATCCTTGCTTAATGATTTTTAAACTGTGACATTTTCCTAGGAAAAGTATTTGTGAGATTTCCTGGAGGCTTGGGATGAAGGGACATGTCCCATGCCAGCAGAAACAGAAAGTAGATCTGCTGTAGGAAGGACAGTGGAGGTTTCAGTGGAGGGAAATGAGCGGATTGTACTTTCCATGGTGATGTTTCTGAGCCCTTTGAGTCATGTTTTTAGTACTACTTTTATTTGTTTATATTTTTAGAAGGTAATGTAATGCCTCTGTTACATGACACCCTTTAATTTAGCATGGTTTTGTGTGTGTGTGTGTGTGTGTGTGTGTGTGTGTGTGTGAATTGCAAAAAGGAACACATTTAAGAAGGACAAACAACAGACCACAAGTACCCTCTCATCAGCTTAACTCAAATTTCTCTTACAAAGTGGGTTTGGGAGCCAATTTTACTGTTTTAAAAATATTTTCTTTATATCAAGTGTATATCATTAAGGCTTCAAGAAAGTCTTTGGTATCTTTTGAATTTCAAGACTTTGGTAAAGGCTGGGGCCCATGTATACTGCTTTATTGAAGTACTCTGTCCCTTCTGTGTGGTTGGTGGGATGCAGGTGAGAAGTGCATCTCTCAGGATTGCTTGGCTGGTAGACAAGATGAACGTGCTCTTGTGTTGTAGATATTTTGCTATGTACTTCCCTGTCCTCTATTTTTAAAAATATATTATGCTAAGACTCAGGACTGGTGATATTGGTGAATAGAGATCACCTGTGGATTTCCATATGTCTAAGAATTAAGTGGTTTTGCTTACCTTTTGTAGCAATACTAAGTTTCAAGTCCCAAAGAGCATCCCAGACTACTGGGACCCTGCAGCCCTACCAGACCCAGGATTTAAGGTATGGGATTCACACACCCTGGAGCTGGACAGAAGGGGTTCTATAAAGGTGGGTGGCTCATGGCACTGGAGGGTAGAGATGTATGTGGGCTTTCTGTTCTGTTTCTGTAGATCTTGGGATTTTAATACTGGGTGACTATGGGTTGACTGTAGCTCTTAGGGAAAGGAGGTGGTTAGTGTAAGGGAAAATATGAGCTGTGACATTTGCTAGGGAGGGCAGAAGTAAGGAGCTTCCAAGCAGGGCTGGATTAATACATCTGTTTCACTAAGTAATAAAAAGAAACAAGGGAGTATTTGAGTGTGATGAGGGACATGTAGAGGGGAAGACACTGGACAGTAGTGGACAGGAGGACAATTCAGTAGCTCATCTGAGGCCTGCTTTCTTGGAGTGGTGCTGAGCAGAACACTGTCTTGACGAATGTCCCCAGTGCTCCATCAGTGTGAGGCACCTTGGCTGATTTCCAGGGCTGGGAGCATGCCGAACACTGCAGACAGGCTTTTCCAATATGGAGCCTGTCCTGGGAGGATGTCTCTTACAGAGAGAGCTCAAAGCACACACAGTAGCAGGAGGCAGCATGTGAAGGGCTAGAGGAGCACACACACCTTTGTTGATTCTAGTGAAAGACCCTAACCCTTCAGGCTTACACCCCCAAGCCTCAGGAAATGAGAAACTTCAAGCACCAGGAAATGAGAAACTAAAAATCTAGTTCCCAGGGCAACCTGACTCAGCTATTATTCAAACTCCCTTGCAACAATACAACAATGTAAAGAGATTTCTGTTAAGAGATGTGCTCAACTGTGACTGGGATAGTTTGCAAATGTTCCAGGAAGGACCACTGTGACCTGTGTGTAGGCTCCACTCCCCCCCCCCC
>CABHPP010126609.1:0-41646 GCA_902168425.1 Peromyscus attwateri | reverse complement strand
CACCCTGAGCTGCCAGTGCCTGGTGGGGACAGCTCCACCCTGAGCTGGCAGTGCCCAGTGGGGACAGCTCCACCCTGAGCTGGCAGTGCTCTGTGGGGACAGCTCCACCCTGAGCTGGCAGTGCCTGGTGGGGACAGCTCCACCATTATGTGTTATCCATTATGTGTGATTGAGAGCTCAGTCAGCTTATGGCAGGGCAGTCCTGCTCACTGGGACTTGTTTCTGGTAGAGTGGAGGCTCTGGGAGGTAGTGAGAGTTGGAAGAGGAGAGCAACTACACCTTTCTAACCTTGCTGAGCACCCTAGGCTGTGCCTTAATGACATCCTTAGAATAGAAACCAGAGAGTGGCTGGGCGGTGGTGGTGCACATCTTTAATCCCAGCACTCGGGAGGCAGAGCCAGGTGGATCTCTGTGAGTTCGAGGCCAGCCTGGGCTACAGAGCGAGAGCCAGGACAGGTTCCAAAGCTACACAGAGAAACCCTGTCTCGAAAAACCAAAAAGAAAAGAAAAAAAAAAAAAAAGAAACCAGAGTGTGTCGTTCCATCCAGCACATATGAATTCTCTAGGCATTTTTCTCTCTTAGTTATTTTAAAACATTATTTGGTAGTAATTTCAAACTCACATCAAAGTTGCAAGCTGTGTGTTTATGTATTTATACACACATGTATGTATAGTGATTCTTGCATACATTGTATCCACATTCCTCAATTTTAACATGTTGCCATGTTGGCTTCTTTCATCTTTTCATTTTCTGAACAATTTTAAGTAACTGGCGTCTGTGGTTCTCTTGCACCTTCCAACACTCAGTAAGAAGAAGGCAGGTAGATCTCTGTGAGTTTGAAGCTACCCTGATCTACATGAGTTACAGGAGAGCCAGGGCTATGTAGAGAGACCGTATCTCAAGAAACAAACAAACAAAACCCCAAAGAATCTGTTTGTTTGACTTGAACTCCATGGACTACCTGATTATCAGTTTCAGTCCGATGTGACGTTTGTGGGGTTGACAAGCTGCTGATAGGTTTGTAAGCCCCATGACGGGGAGCAGCTTCTAGTTCAGGTTCCCATTTGAGAAGAGTCACTGTTCTATAGGTTGGGCTACTGGTGTCTGTAGAATGGCTCAGTAGGAGCAATGTTGCTCCTTTTCCATGGTACCCCCTGAGGCTGGGTGGGGCAGCCCTGTTCTGTAGGTGCGAAACTGAAGTCCAGAACCAAATATCGACTCTAGGCATTCGCTGGATTCAGAGCTAAGATTAGTTTGAGTTAGGGGACGTCCTCTTGTGCCCTGCTACATAGAGAGGTGTTGATGGCTTCCAGGAGTGACGAAGAAGGTAGAGAACTGGAGTAGAAGAGGGGGTGTTGTGGTGTTGAAAGAGCAGAGACTGCTGGCATCACATTGCCAGGATGTGCCCTTCCAGTGCCCTGTGGAGCCCGTGTGTATCATTTCAGGGAGCTACTTTGCGAGAGACGCTGCCTATTCCCACCACTACAGCAAGTCCGACACGCATTCCCACACCATGTTCCTGGCCCGGGTGCTGGTGGGAGACTTCATCAGAGGCAATGCTGCTTTCGTTCGCCCTCCAGCCAAGGAGGGCCAGAGCAATGCCTTCTATGACAGCTGTGTGAACAGCATGTCCGACCCGACCATCTTTGTAGTTTTTGAGAAGCATCAGGTTTACCCCGAGTACCTCATCCAATACTCCACTTCCTCTAAGCCCCCGGCTACTACCCCCTCCATCTTTGTTACCCTGGGCTCCTTGTTCACCGGCCGGCAATGAGTGTGGCCAAGATGCATTAGGCCTTTCTGGTGGAGCTGTTTGGAAAGTCTTTTTTTAAACAAAACTTGTAATGAACTATTTAATGTGGCTTCTCAGTGAAGTTACAGTCTTTTTTCTTTTATTTTTTTCTTTTCTCCCCTAGTGCTGGGGATGGGCCTTGTGCTTGCTAGGCAAACACTCTACCACTGAGCTACACCCCCAGCCCTTTTAAAATGTTTTTATTATGAGGCAGAGTTTTGCTAAATTACATTCTGCCTCAGTCTCCTGAGCAGCTGGGATTACAGGTCTATGTTGCCAGGCCTGACTTGAAGCTACAATCTTAATCCTTGGCTGATAACAGTTTTAGTTTTTAGGTCCTTTCAGGTTGGCTTATGATCTCACCAGTAGTGATTGTGAGCCCAAGTTTGCCTTTTAGTAATATTAGCATTGTATTTTTAACTCTTTGATGACTTTGATGTTTATTAACTCTAAGCACAGAATTTCTACATACTGTTTTATGGAATTTTTTAATTGTTAAGAGTTTGTCTGTTGAACAGTTCTGTTGGAGGGTCCTGTGGTCCATTGTGCTTTTTTGTCAGAGTAGCATAGTGGCCTTTGGGGGAGACTACAGGGAAGGCCTCGGACATCGCTGTCACTTCTGCCCCCTGCTCTGGCACTAACCCAGGCAGTTCTTGGTGTATATGAAGCACAGTCCGTCCGTCCGTGTCCCCCCCCCCCCCACAGGAGACATAAACGAGTACCCCCGAGTCCTGGGCTTGTCTCATAAGTGCCTGTACCCAAATCTCCTAAGCATACAGGACACCTTCCAGGTGTGGGTTTTCTGTCCCAGTGAGATTGACTAACCTGTGCTGCAAATGTCACATAAGAGTATGGAAATAAAAGACTATGAAACGATGAAGGCTGGAGTTCATTTTTCAGTGTGTTTACAAAGGATAGGGAGCAGGCCCTTCCCTGGGTGTTGGGATTATCTTAGTCTTGTAGGCTAATAAAGCAAATTACTATAAACTGAGTGGCTTTAATGAACACTAAGCATTTATTGTTCAAGGTTCTGGAGACTAGGAAGTTCACAAACAAGGTGCCTGTAGGGTCTGTTAAGGATCATTCCTCATAGCTGGCCATCTCACAATAACCTTGGAAGCAGAAAGATCTCTAACTCAGGCCCTTTATTATATAAGGATGTTAATCTCACTGATGAGGGCTTCATTCTCTGGACCTAATCACCCCCTAAAGAACCCACATCCCGAGACCATCACCAGTGGGTGCAGATTTAACATGGGTTTGTGGGGAGAAACATTCAGACCATAGCAAGATATAACAGTTAATATCGCTGGCCTCTGTAGGGGCTGAAGGTCTGGTTCCCTCACTTGCTACCTCCTCTTCCAAGGTTCTAGGAAGGGCCCTCGCAATATAGTCACATGTTCACATGTATATTTATATATTTTTCTTTCCTCCAACTGATAGGAAGGTTTTGTCCCACAAAACCTAGTTTCCCCATTGAACAACATGTTCTGCACATGCTTCTGTGTCTGAATACACTTGTGTGGTCCAAGCTGGCAGGGAGACTGACTCCATCTTAAAGAGGTGTGCCATTGGTATGTCCTGTGGTGATCAGATCTAAGGCAGTTCAACTAGATTTATCATCTTTGGAGTGACCTAACACCTTACACAGGGCATTGTTACTAATCAATCCAGAGAGCTGAGTTAAGTGGTCAGAAAGATAAGCCTTCACTTTGGGGTCAGCCACATAGCTGCTGCAGACAATGTGCTTTTCATGAGTTTTCAATGTGGCTCTATCACATCCTGAGTGATCCTGAAAGTTCACTGTGTTTTGCTTGAGTTCTTGGTCCTGCTGTGGTAGTTTAAGAGGGTGGGAGGGCATCTGTCTGGTCCCGTGAGTGTTGTAGAGGCCACTGTTTGGACTGGCAGTGCTAGGGAGGGGATCAGAGCCGCAGGAGCAGTTGGCTGGTTGTGTGGGGCTGGGGAGGAAAGGCTCTATGGATTATATTTATTATTATTGTATATTATTTATAGACCTGCTGTGAAAAGGTCACTTCTTCGCAGACAGGACTGTTAGAATCACTGGACGCCCATCCCTTCTAGCAGTGTGAACCCTCAATGTCCTTCCTAGCCCTGCTTACATCCTACCCTGTTCATGCCCAACACTAATAACCTCGGGCAGGAAACAGGATGTGCACAAAATCTTGTGTTACATCCCACCTAGATCCTCACAGACCCTTCTAATCAGTTGCATCCATATGTTTTTGCCCTGAATCCTGTACCCTTTTGCACCAGACATCATTCTAACACCTTTCATCAGGTGCCTGCCCCTCCTGTTCTGGTTTTGGACTGTTCCTTCAGCAGTGACCTGCATCTCCCCCCCCCCCCCATGCGGGGTTTCTCTGTGTAGCTTTGGAGCCTGTCCTGGAACTCACTTTGTAACCCAGGCTGGCCTCAAACTCACAGAGGTCTGTCTGCCTCTGCCTCCCGAGTGCTGGGATTAAAGGCGTGTGCCACCACCGCCCGGCTTACCTGCCTGTTTAGCTGGGCCTCCTGCAGTGGCTGATGAGTGTCAGAAACTGGGACAACTGTCGGGGAAGTAAGGGAGGTCTGTAGGTCTCCAGGAGTGTTTGGTTTTCTCCAATGAGTGAACCCCCGGACCAAGCATTCAGAGAGCCGACAGTGTGCCCTTTAAAGAAAAAGACCCTTTAACCTGTAGTATTCTGTCTGTGGAAACTTCCAGTAAATTTCTTCTGCCCTTATTTAGTGAAAGCATAATGAAGCTTTGGAGCCACTTTGAGGCTGAGTGTCCATACATATTATTCTCTGAAACCTATTCATCACGAGAAGCTAAAAAAGCCCATGCCGGTGCCCTCAGGACCTGTTCACCCAAGTTTCCCTGTTTCCCCTGCACCGTCCTGAGGCCAGGACTCCTTTGACACCATACTCACGGTTTAATCAAAATGACCTTTCCCTTATTCAACCTCAGTCCCAAGAAAGCCATGCTTTGAACCCCACTGTCAAAATGAAGCGTGACAAACATTTATTAAACATCCAGGACCTGTGACATAAATAACATGCTCAAGTGCCATGTACCCTTTTAATCGCCCTAAGATAAAGATATTGTCTCTGTATTTCTTTAAACATTGCCGTCTCCACACCAGGCTCTTGTTGGAATCCCGGGGGAGCCCTTCAAACAGGACTTGCAGATGTCATCCTCACAAAGTGCTTTCTACGTGCCTTCTGTGTCAACGTGACACAATCTTGATGTGGACTCCATTTTTGGGGCCTAGGGCAGATTTGGATTCTAGCTGAAGTGGAACCTAAAATAGAGTAAATTAAATATTTGTCAGAACTTAGCCTGAAGCATGGCTTGTGAAAATCTTGCTGTGGGCTGAGAGACAAAACCTTGGGAGTTGGAAGGAGCCAGAGAGAGGGTCCCTGGCTTCTTTCTGTAGAAAAAGTTGAGCACTCCAAAACCTTTCAGGATCAGTTACGATGACAGTTACTTGCTACTGTACTGAGGGTGATGCCAAAAAGAGAACCCCATGGAGTCGGGCCAACACTTACCTGAGCACAAGTGTGCAGTCATCTCCCCTCACACCGGGATGAGATGGAGGCTGTAGCTTCTAGCACATGCTTTGATCAAGAGATGGGGCATCCCTGGGAGGAGGGGGACCAGCCCTGGCTCACGGGCAGAGAAGCGGGGTGGGCGGGGCGGGCCCCACCCTGGAACACCAGACCCTCACCTCAGTCTCAGAGCTGGCTTCAAAGCGGAACTTGTGTAGGATCTGGAGGAGTGTCAGCTTGACCACCAGCAGCCCCAGCCGCACCCCGAGGCAGCTCCTGGGGCCAGCTCCGAAGGGCAGGTATGTGAAGGGTCTCTGCTGAAGCCGAGCCTCTGCTGTGAACCTATGGGTCAGGTGGAGGTTACAGTCGGCCTGAGACACCTGCCCCATCGGAAGCAGTGCTTCTCAACCTTCCTAATGTTGCGACCCTTTAATACAGTCCCTCCTGTTGTGATGAGCCCCCCCATAAAATTATTTCATTGCTACTTCATAACTATAATTTTGCCACTGTTAGGAATCATAATATACATGTGTGATATAGGCAGGACACAGGTTGAAAACTACCGATCTGAATTCTCATTTCTGGCTAAGCGACCCCTTCATCTGAGGTCCCTTCCCTCCACCAGGGACAAGAAGATCCTGTGTCCAGGACTGTCCTCAAGGTTCTGGGGAACTGGTGGCCTCTGACCGCCATACTCTGGTCCCTCAGCACTGTCCTGCCCTATCCCAGAAGCTGCTCCATTCAGACAGTCAGCGAGTGCACCCTCTCACCTTGTCTAGGAAGTCATTATTATCCATGTATGTGTGAAGCCCGGAGATAATCCAAACTCCTAAGGCTTGACAAGCACACCCCGACCCCAGCATGCCTCCCCTCCCCTCCCCTCACATCAGACCACACAGCCTCTCTCATTTCCTCCTCAGCGAAGTTCCCAGGCACTTTGACCACATCCCAGAGGCCCTCCCAGGGCCTGACCTGCTCTCTCATTGAAGACTGGCCTGGCTTTGCTGCCCAGAATGTGGGAAGCTTGAGTCCTTGGGTGCCTCAAGATTTGTACCGAAGGCAGAGGGACTGAGCTTGCTATCAGATCTCAGCCCTAGCTCTGTGGAGGTAGGTGACAGTCACCAACCTGTGATGACCAACCAGCTTGCTTCTTACCACTTCCAGGCTTTCTTGTCATGCTGTGAGCCCCACAGCTGCTGTTTTTGGTTACAAACCTGGAGCCAGGTATTGGGGTGAACGCTGGAAGATCAGAGAAACAAGAACAAGCCACAGCTTCCTCACCTCACCAGTTCCTCAGCTGATCCTGTTTCCTCAGACTGGATCCTCTCAGCTGAACTGTGCTGCCCAAAGCCTAAAAGCTTAACCAGCCAAAAGCTTCTAGTTCCTGGTCTTCATGCCTTATATACCTTTCTGCTTTCTACCATCACTCTCTGGGATTAAAGGCGTGAGTCACCATGCCTGGCTGTTTCCAATGTGGCCTTGAACTCACAGAGATCCAGAGGGATTTCTGCCTCTGGAATGCTAGGATTAAAGGCGTGTGCTACCACTGCCTATCCTCTATGTTTAATATTGTGGCTGTTCTCTTCTCTGACTCCAGATAAGTTTATTAGCGTGCACAATATTTTGGGGAACACAGTACCACCACAGTGAATCTTTGCCATGTTTGCAGGAGCTCCTGAGCTGTGGGATGTTGGTGGAGAGGTGGACTGGTTCAGATGGAGTTAGTAAATGGAGAACCCCAGTGGCTCCTTTACCACCTCCCCTGGTGGGCCACAGGAGAAGGAAAGTGACTGATTCTGTCAAGAAGCAGCGTGTGAGGGCTGCCCAGGTGTTTTATACCATATAGCCTAGAAATGAAATCGACAGCAGCCTTACACACACACACACACACACACACACACACACACACACACACACACAACACATACTTAGAAATGAAATCTGAAAAAATGAAAACAAACCAACCCTGCCTCCTGTGTCCTGGCCTGGACAGACAAAAGATACTGATTCTTATGTGCATTATTGCTATCATGCTAGATCTTTGGATCAGTTTTTCCTTTGGAAATGGTGCTTCACAGTCTGTCTGAATTGGTGTGATCTTTGTTTGGGGACAGCTTTGCCTGGACTCCTGTCTGCTGTCTCTGTAGCAAAATTTCTATCCCATACACTCACATCCCTCAGGGACACCTGTTTCTAGACAGAATTCACTCACCTTTCAGGGTCAAAGATCTCAGGGTACGGCCAGTGCTCTGGGTCATGGTGTAGGGCACCCACAGCTATCTCCAGCACTGTACCTGCGGGGATGTGCTGTCCCAGCACCTCACAGTCCTGTGCTGCCTCCCGTGTGAATCTGTGGGAGATAGAGGCAGGAAAGCTTGCCAGTGTGCCAGTGGGTAGGGGCTTCAGGTGTTATGGGACCCAAGATGGAGTGTGGAGTGAGACTAGAGACTGGACCCAACCCTCTTGCCAGGGTGAACCAGAGAGGAAACCAAGTTTTTGTCCCACAAACCCCTTCCAATCTCAAGGCCCTTGTGATGTGCATGGCCCTTGGAGACAATGCCTCATCCATGAGCCGCGCGCTGGGGAGCCCTCCATGTATGTGGGGATTGTGGAGGTGACTTCCAGGGGCTACATCAGGCTAAAGGTCGTTCCTCAGCCATTGCCTCTCCCGTCTTCTTGATCACAGTTAAGCCTCCTCTAATACCCGTTTTCTCTTTCCCTTCATCTCCTCTCATTTGGTAGAGTAGCCCTGCTGTCTGGCTTCTGTCCTCTGCTCCCCATTCCATGGATGGTTCTCATGTTAAGATCATGATTGGGCCGGGCGTTGGTGGCGCACGCCTTTAATCCCAGCACTCGGGAGGCAGAGCCAGGCAGATCTCTGTGAGTTCGAGGCCAGCCTGGGCTACCAAGTGAGCTCCAGGAAAGGCGCAAAGCTACACAGAGAAACCCTGTCTCCAAAAAACAAAAAACAAAAAACAAAAAACAAAAAAACAAAACAAAAAAAAAAAGATCATGATTGGGTAGCCCAGCCTGTGGACCTGCAACCTGCAGCTTAGCCCCTATATGCCATTGACTAGTGATGGACCAGTCATTAATGGATAATCTTGGTCATTAACTTGACTACAGCCGGAATTAACTAAAACTCGAGCAGCTGGGCACACTTATGAGGGACTTTTCTTGGTTGGATTATTTGAGATGGAGACCCACCCTGTATCTGGGTCACACCTCCTGGTGGCAGCCCCCACAAAAGGGACATGGGAGAAGGCAGTGTTGGCTTTGTGCCTGCTGGCCCCCACTCTCACTGGCAAGGCCATCTATCCTGCCGATGAACCATTCCTTCACGGGGGTTAGAACCTGTTCCCTCAGGGTTCCAGTGCAGATCGACATCCTTAAGCTCTCTAGTTGTTCCGTTAGAGAACCCTGACTAATACAACTCTATCTCATGAACTAAAGCTGTGACTAGGAGGAGAGAGCAGAGCAGAAACCAGGAAGCTGGCTAGACAAGGGCAAACAGGTGAAGAACAGACAACAAACCTTCCTTCTTTATTGTCCTTATACAGAAGGCCACACCGGCAGAAGGTGTGGCCAGATTAAAGGTGTGCCTTCCAGCCTCAAGATCTGGATCACGAGTGTGCCCTCCATTTCTGGATTGTAGTTCGTTCCAGATATAGTCAAGTTGACAGCCAAGAATAGCCATCACGATCCACCCCTTGTCAACTTGACACACAATCATGTATCCTTATATCATTATTAATTTCCAAATGAAAAACAATAACCAGGTCATAATGCCTAAACATAATATAACCATTCCATGTACACTCACAAGTGCATTATATATATTTAACCAGGTCATAATTACACCTAACATGATATAACTATCCCTTGTACAACCACAAACGTATCATAAATTTAGAATAGTGGCACTGTCCCTTGGGGGGACATCCTTCTAGTATGATAACCGTTGATATTCTCTTAATTGATGTTACAACGTATAAGGAAGTTGAAAGAAAACACAAATATCTATACAAAAACATCAACAAAATACAACAGAAGCACTCATGTCAGTTATAATCCTTGTTTCTGCAGCTGGTCACGTGGCGTTAGATGGTATTTAGAACTACCTTCCTCTACAACCCATTCTTTTTTCCCTCCACCCTTGGGAAACACCTCAGCAGGCCTTGGCTCTTTTCCTGGAGGAGTGACCAAACCTTCATTCCTGAAGGGTCCGTGCCCTTTGTCATCCTGCCTGGATTAGGCTGTTGTAGCTTCCCATTAGCTTTAATCACAGGACATGGTAGGACCAAGAGACACCCTAAAGGGTCTCCTGCACTCCAGACATAATCCTTCTTACCTCCATTGTGGAGAGGCAATCCGATTTCCCATGGTAATCTGGATCTATCACGCTCCTAACACTGTTATTCCTTTCTTCGCCTGTTGGTTTAAGGGCATTAGAAGTCCAAAGTGTCGAGGGGAAGCTGAGCTTCCAGTTCAATGGGATGTTTGTTGTGGCTCCTGGCAGGAGCACTCCCCCATCTGGAACCAAAACTTCTAGGCCAGCAGAACTTAGGGTTGTGGGAACAGGAAGCCAAAACTTCCCTAGTTGGGTCACCAGGGGTGATAGTGAGTGGATTCCACCCTTGATTCCTGGACCCATGGATCCTGACTATGGCAGAAAACATACCATATACTGGATGCTGATTCAAAGCATATACTGCCTTCTGGAGAACCCTTCCCCAGCTCTCCAGGCTGCTGCCACCTAATTGGTGCTGCAACTGTGTCTTCAAAAGGTCATTCTATCTTTCTGTCAGGCCAGCTGCTTCAGGATGGTGGGGAACATGGTAAGAGCAGTAGATTCCATGATCGTGGGTCCACTGTCGCACCTCTCTGGCTGTGAAGTGAGTTCCCTGGTCAGAAGCAATGTTGTGTGGAATACCATGTCAGTGGATCAGGCATTCTGCAAGTTCATGGATTTTGGCAGAAGCATTGTGTGCAGAAAAGGCAAATCCATAACCAGAATAAGTATCTACTCCAGTAAGGACAAAGCGTTGTCCTTTCCATGGAGGAAGTGGTCCAATGTAGTCACCCTGCCACCAGGTTGCTGGCTGGTCACCCCAAGGAATGGTGCCATATGTGGGGCTCAGTGTTAGTCTCTGCTGTTGGCGGATCTGGCATTCAGTAGCCAGGTCAGCCTTGGTGAGTGAAGTCCATGTTGTTGAATCCATGCATAACCGCCATCTCTGCCACTATGGCCACTTTGTTCATGGGCCCATTGGGTGATGGCCAGGGAAAGTGGCTGACTGTCCACAGAACAGGTCATCCTATCTATTTGATTATTGAGCTCCTTCTTGCTGAAGTCACCTTTTAATGAGCATTTACATGAGACATAAGAATCTTCACATCCTTTGCCCATTTGGAGAGATCTATCCACATACTTCTTCCCCAGATGTTTTTCTCACCAATTTTCCAATTATGCTCTTTCCAAGTCCCTGACCATCCAGCCAATCCGTTGAATCCATGAATCAGTGAACAATCACACATCTGGCCATTTCTCCTTCCAAACAAACTGTAATACCATGTGTACTGCCCAAAGTTCTGCCCACTGTGAAGATTTCCCTTTGCCGGTATCTTTCAGGGTTGTCCCAGAAAGGGGTTATAATGCTGCAGCTGTCCACTTCTGGGTGGTGCTGGGATAATGTACAGAACCATCAGTAAACCAGGCCCTAGTCTTCTCTTCCTCAGTCAACTGATCATAGAGAACTGTATGAGGCTATAGGTGCATGCTTGGCAGCAGACGGCATTGTAACAGGAATGGAAACCATAGGCATTTGGGCAACTTCTTCATGTAATTTGCTTGTGCCTTCAGGACCTGCTCAGGCCTGATCTCGTATTTACCACTTCCATTTGATAATAGATTGGCGCTGTGCACATCCCACTTTATGACTTGGTGGGTCTGATAACACCCAGCTCATGATGGGTAGTTCAGGTCTCATGGTAACTTGGCGGCCTATTGTCAAATGTTCAGTTTCCACTGAGGTCCAATAGCAGGCCAAGAGCTGTCTTTCAAAGGGAGAATAGTTGTCTGGAGATGATGGCAGAGCCTTGCTCTAAGATCCCAAAGGTGATTTGGGGATTCTATGATTTCATCTATAGGGGCCTGCCAAAGGCTCCAAACAGCATCCCTATCTGCCACTGACACCTCAAGTACCATCGGGTCTGCTGGACCATGTGGTCCAAGTGGCAGAGCAGCCTGCACAGCAGCCTGGACCTGTTGAAGAGCCTTCTCCTGTTCCAGGACCCACTCAAAGCTAGCAGCTTTCTGAGTCACTTTGTATATGGGGCCCTAGTAACACACCCAGGTGGGGAATGTGCTGTCTCCAGAATCCAAAGAGGCCCACTAAACTTGTGCTTCCTTCTTGATGGTGGGAGGGGCAGGTGCAAGAACTTATCCTCCACCTTAGAAGAAATGGCTCTGCGTGCTCCACACCATTGGACTCCTAAGACTTTGACTGAGGTAGAGGTCCTTGGATTTTGGTTGGATTTATTTCCCATCCTCTGATACACATATGGGTTACCAATGAGTTCAAAGTGGTTGCTGCCTCCTGCTCACTTGGTCCAATCAGCATAATGCCATCAATATAGTGCACCACTGTGGTATTTTATGGAAGAGACAGATGATCAAGATTCCTTCTAACTAAGTTCTGACACAGGGCAGGAGAGGTAATAGATCCTTGAGGTGAAACTGTAAAGGTATACTGCTGACCTTGCCAACTGAAAGCAAATTGCTTCTGGTGGCCCTTATGGGCAGGTACTGAGAAAAAGGCATTTGCTAGATCAATAGCTGCATACCATGTACCAGGAGATGTGTTAATTTGCTTAAGTAAGGACACCACATCTGGTACAGCAGCTGTAATTGAAATTACTACCTGATTGAGTTTTCGATAATCAACTCTAAGATCCATCTGTCTTCTGCACTGTCCAGATAGGAGAGTTAAAGGGAGATATGGCGGGAACCACCACCCCTGCATCTTTCAAGTCCTTGACGGTGGCACTGATTTCTCTCTCCCCCCCCCCTCTCTCTCTCAAAGATTTATTTATTTATTATGTACACAGAAGAGGGTGTCAGATCTCATTACAGATGGTTGTGAGTTACCATGTGGGTGCTGGGAATTGAACCCAGGACCTCTGGAAGAGCAGTTGGTGGCACTAATTTCTGCAGTTCCTCCAGGGATGCGATACTGTTCTTGATTCACTATTTTCTTTGCCAGAGGCAACTCTAAAGGCTTTCAGCCTTTCCAGCCATAACAGCCCTCACTCCACAGGTCAGGGAACCAATGTGAGAATTCTGCCAACTTTCTGAGCGTATCTATCCCAATTACACATTCTGGAACTGGGGAAGTAACCACAGGATGAGTTTGGGGACCTACTGGACCTACTGTGAGTTGGACATCAGCCAAAACTCCATTAATCACCTGGCTTCCATAAGCCTTACTGGAGGGCCACACTGTTTTTTGGGATCTCCTGGAATCGGTGTTAATTGAGAACCGGTATCCCATAGACCCTGGAAAGTCTGTCTGATTGTCTCCTTTCCCCCAGTGTACAATTGCCTCTGTAAAAGGCCTCAGGTCCCTCTGGGGAAGAACTGGAGAAAGACTAACTGTAAAACTTTTAGGTGTCTTATCAGGGTCCTTCCTCAGGGGAACCTGGCCACCCTGTCATTCAAGGGGTTCTGGGTCTGCAAACTGGCTCAAGTCCGAAGATTGATTCTCTGGCCAAGACTGTCTTTTGCCATGATCCAATACAGCCTTTCTTTCATTTGTTTGAGAATTTTTCTGCTTTTACAGATCAAACAGAAATGCAGTTGGCTTCCTATCTATTTTATGCCTGGAAACACCATGATTGATAAGCCAGTACCAGAGGTCCAAGGTCTAGAGGCAACTATTGGCGGGCCTTAAGGGACATCAGTATTGTCTTACATGGCATTTCCTTCAGAAAAAGTCACTGTTGGTTTAGCAGACACTGAAGGATTAATTTCCTCAGTAGAAGATGAAAGGGGTGGCTGAGGGTACTACTTCCTCAGGTGAGATAAACCCTTGGGCACGTGATCTGCCTCAGCTGCTCAAATGCTGTCTAGGGTTATAGGTATTCACCACTATGTCTGGCCATGACATGGATTTTTGATTGGGTTTAGACCTAGGAAATGATTTTTTCCCTTTGTTAAAATTTTGAGATAAGGTCTCACTATGTTGTCTTAGCCAACCCAGAACTCACAGAGATCTATCTTCTAAGTGCTGGGATTGAAGGCATGCACCACTATACCTAGCCTGAAATGATGTAGTTTTGGCCAATTTATATAATTTCCTCCTTCTGAGGAGATATAGTTGTTCAGCTCAGCCAGTTCCCTCTTTCCCAGGAATCTCAGCAACAATGGGAAGACCTGACCCCCATTATCAGCCATTCCTGGGCCTTAGAGATGGTCCTTGAAGTAGCCTGGTTCTGTTTTACTACTAAATGCTTAGTTTTGAGTTTCATTTTGAATTTGCACTTTGCAGTGCATACCAGCTGCCTGCCAAGTCCCCTGGGAGGAAAGCTGGATGTAAATCATGAAGAAGAAGAAAAAAGGATTGGACATCAGGTTACTTGTGGCTTCTAAGAAAGCCACAGCAGGGCGGTAGACTTGGGTCTTTCTACCAGCATCAGAAGAGCAACAAGGAAGCCTTTGAATTAATGAGCTGATCTGTGTCCACAGACCCTCAATTCACACTACAGCAACTTGGAATATTTGCTCCTGGGCCAGCACACTTTGGATTATATCTATACATATAATCCGTCGTGTTTGTGGTTTGAAACATTCCTTTGAGCTACCCTCAGATCACATTTTCTCTTGAAAATGACAAAAGGTATCTCCATATGGTCTCTGTGATATTTGAAGAGTGCTGAGTGAAGTTTATGAGATACGATTAAATGCTTCATGCTACTTCTGTGAAGTCTGCTCGCTATTTCATTACCTTCAAGGCACCCTGGGTAAGATGCCTTTCCCCATGGGGCACTCGGTTTGGGGAGTTTGAAAGAAGCAGACCTGGCTCCTAATCTGATTTGCAGGTTGGTGTGATGTTGCGAGTGCTGAAATGTGTCCAGGAATGTAATATGAAGGACATGTAATATGAATGTACCATAAAGTGCTGGGCGGAGAGGCAGAAGCCCTTGCTGCTGCAGAAACGGCTCAGCAGCTAAGAGCGCTTACTGGTCTCACTGGGTTCAGTTCCCAGCCCCACATCAGGTGGCTCACAACCTCCTGCAACTCCAGTTCCAGGGGATCTGATGCCCTCTGACCTCTGCTGGCACCTGCAAGCAAGTGGTGCACATAAACCTGTGAAGGCACACACATGCACATAACAATAAATCTTGAAACAAAAAGTGCACACACACACACACACACACACACACACACACACACACAAATAGGTAAATCTTTGAAAAAAGAAATCCTTGCCATGAAGTCTTGTGTAAGAGCTCCAGCAGGGGCTGCTGGACACCAAGGAAGGAACATTCCAGCCCTAGATGATCCTCTGCTGAATGTCGCCTCCGAGGGCAGGGACTTCAGCCTGTTTTGTGCATGGGCTAATTTTCTAGTACTTAGAACAGAATATATAGGTGGTGAGTGAGTGATGGGTGGATGGATCCGCAGGCAGGGGTGATGGCAGAGTCCACCAAAGGCTAAGAGGTCAAAGAGATGGGGCTGGGCTGAGGAGGAAGGCCGTGGCAGGAAAGGCTAGTGATGTTTGGTAAAGGTAGTTAACCTACAGGAGAATGGGCCAGACTTTTCAGGCCTTGTGTCTGGTGCTCCAGGGGATACAAAGAAACCTAGGAACCCTTTAGGACACGTGCTATGACAGGCCGTAACAGACTGAGGATCAGTAAAGGCCCCAAACAGTGGTGTTCAGGGGCCGTGGACATACCTGAAAGCTGGTGGGTACATCCTCAGGGTCTCTGCAATCACCATGTCCAGATAGGGCAGGCCTTCCTGCAGACTGCAGTACCCAGGGGCTGCCTGAGGCAGGGAACAAAGGGAGGTGGGGTTAGAAGGACTCTCACAGCTCTTGGTCTTTTTCATGGGTCCTTGCTCCAACTTCAGCAAACATTTCTGTGAAAGTCCCACAAGATGAAAAGTAGATCCCATCCAGATGGCCTTTCAGTAGCCCCCCGACATTCTCTGCTTGCTTCATTTCATTATCAAAGACCAGGAAGTGCAGTCTGGGACTTGGGGATCTTTGGGTGTAACCTGGAGAGATCTGGTGTGATGGCTGGTGTTGTCTACCTGACAGAAGGGAGAGTCACCTGGGAGAGGGGTTTGCAGTGTATAATCTTGACAGGGTTAATTGAGGGGAGAAGACCCACCCACCGTGGGTGACACCATTCCCTAGGCAGGAGATTCTGGGGCAAGTGAGCTGAGCACTGCCCCGTGTGTGCATTCATCGCTCTCTTCTGACTGTCAACCCGTGACCCAGCTGCTTTAAGCTCTCAATGCCTTGACTTCTTCACCATGATGGGCTGTGACCTGAAACTGTAAGCTAAAACAGACCATTTTCCTCTTAAGTTTTATCAGTATTTTTATCACAGCAACAGGAAAAGCAACACAGGTAGACTACTCTAAGACTACAGTGACAGTCCCATTTATCGGGAGACGGTGGCATGGCTAAGTATGGCAATCCCCTGCGCTTGTTTAATCCCCCCAGCAAGCCGAGGTGGCAGCTATTTCCTTCTAAATGAGGAAGCCGAGGCTCGGAGTGCCTGTCACCTGCATAGTAATTGGTACGGCAATAAAGCTAAAAGACACAGAGAAGTAGCAACGAATAAATGCTTGCAACAGTTAGTGAGGATGAACAGTTAACAAAACCCCCCAAAGCTATTACATACCAGCAAGAAGAGACAGCTCAGAGGAGAAGCCGTCAAAGGGTATGAAAAGGCAAAACCCAAGAGAAGGAATAGAAGTCATGAGGAAGAAAAAACATGTGCAATAGTAATATTCTCCCACATCAGACTAGAAGTTGGAAAAGACCGAGTAATGTTGGGAGTGCAGTTGCCAGGGTTCCGGACATCTCCTGGTGACTCTCGAGGGGTGGGACAGATTGGTGTGTGTAGTCAGCAGGTTGTGGGTACCCCCATGGGTGGGGCAGGACTAACCCAGGCACTCCCAGCCTGCCTGCCGCTGCACGTCCTGGGGGGGTTTGGCGGGTGTTACTGTCTGTCCCTGAAATGCTCCCACAGGCTCATGTTTTGAATGCTTGTTTCTCCAGATGGTGACATTCTTTAGAGAGGTCAAGAGCCTTCAAGAGGTGGGGCCTAGCTGCTTAAGTAGGTAACTAGAGGCAGGCCTGGAAGGTTAGAACCCGGGTCCTGGTCTGTTTCCTGGTCCTTACCAGGAACAAGCCAACACAGCTCCCACACCCTGCTGTGTCTTCACCGCTGTGACAGACCGAACTCTGAACTCTCGAACTCTCAGGAACAGTGAGTCACAGTAATCCTTTCCTCTGTCACTGTTGTTTCCATCTGGGATCTGGTCATAGCAACAAGAAAAGCCACACAGCAGGTAACAGCCTCTCAGCTTCCAGTGAGTTAACGGACGACAGCCACCCCTAATCTGGGGGAGGACTTCTTCTGTGCCCCCCTCCTCTGCAGAGCAAGAGGCAGCCCTGCAGCTGTCACTCTCCAGAGACCAGCCCCAGGTGACTCCACTCTACCTCACAGCCAGGAGTGACCACAAGGCCACGCTGCTAGGTGGGCCACCACGGGTGCCCTGATGAGCGTCCTGTGGCCACAGCGTTGTCACCTGGGAAATGGCTATACATGCAGAAAAGCTAGTGGTGGGAGAGGAGGCAGAGTCAGGACACTTGGAGTCCTGAAGTCCATGACCAATACTTTAGCTAATCTGTGATGGTTCAGCCACTAAGTTAAACAGCTGCTAATGATGGGTCCTCATGAGTCTGGTTGCAGTAAATGTATGTGGTTGAATCCCCTGTCTGAGAATGTTCATGTGTTTGGAAGGCAAGGGAGATAGTTGCACTTTGTAATATAACATGTCAACTATTGCTTGGTTTTCCCAGCCCTTTCCCACCTCCGCTTAGGGACCTGTTTCTATCTGAGGCTCTTACTTGGCCTCACACTTCCACCTCCATCCTAGGCCCTGCAGTGTGGCTGCACTCAGGGATTATTGTCTTGAGACTGCTAACAACTTCACTCTTAGACTCTGGGGTAGAGTTGGAAAGAACTGGGGTGCATGTTCTGGGGCTCGGATCGCCACTCCCTGTCCCCTGGCTGCCTCCCCTGGATGAGTTCTCAGCTGCCGTCTCTGTCTTGCCTCCTGGACAGACATGGAGAGTGTGTGACCAGGGCTCACATATGCTGCAGCATCTTGGGGTGACCATGGTGGCCATCTTAGCTTCAAGCTGGAAGAGCATGGACTATGTGGTGGGACTGGCCGAAGGGCACAGAGAATCCCCTGGAAGTAGCAGTTGCTGGGGGGACTATGGGAAGGGAGGACACCTGGACCAACTTCCCTGGCTCTCAGCCCTGCCCCACCTCTTGGCCAGCCTTGGGACTAAGGTTTGGGATACCCGTGAAGGTCTGGACTCCCTCAGCGCAGCCTAGGTCTGAGGAGCTCGGGGTTCTGGGAACAATTTCTCTTCTGCTTTCCATCGTCAGTTTGCTTTGTGTTTGTGTCCTCTGGCCATTGAGTTCACACAACATGAATTGTGCCACTTCAGTGGGTTTGCGTGTGACTTCAGTAACTGGCTTTGCATGGCATGCAGACAGGTGGAAAAATCAAATAAATAATTGAGAATTTAGATTTTTTTTTCTTTCCTAGCGATAACATTGAGCAGAAATGAAACAGCACCCTGACAGATCCAACAAGAGAACACGGAGGAAAGGAGGAAGGCTACCCCAGCCTGGTTGGCACTTCCTCTTGCCTTCTGAGTATAGAGTCCCAGGTCTTCATTTTGCTTTAGGCCTCACAAATTGCGTAGTGGGCTCTGCAGGGTGTGTTAGTTGGTCCAAGGGGACCAGTATAGAAATCTGGGTTGGGGCAAAGAAGAAGGAGCCAGAGTTGAGTGGGGATAAGTCACGAGCTGTTGGTGGCCACCTCTGCCTCATGGATCAGTGAGCACAAAGCACCAGCTGGTGCTAAGAAAGAAACCAAGTGGATATAAAGGGAGAAGCAGGGGGCAAAGGACAGAGGTCATTTCCTGTCTCGTAGAGCGCCAGTTCCTGTCTGCTGTCTGTCCCAGGCAAGTTCTCACCTGTGGACAAAGTCAGCGGTGTTTTCAGTCCTGATATCTGGAACCATGGGAGTTCTAACAAATGTGAAAATATGAAAGGAAGAAGAAAGAAAGGGAGGGAGGAAGAGAGGAAAGAAGGAAGGGAGGGGGAAGGAGAGAGGACTACACCACACACAGTATGGAGTGAGTGTGTGTGTGTGTGTGTGTGTGTGTGTGTGTGTGTGTGTGTGTGAGAGAGAGAGAGAGAGAGAGAGAGAGAGAGAGAGAGAGAGAGAGAGACAGAGATCTAGGAGCTGTGTCTCTGATGGGTGAATGGTGCTGGCTCCCCACTAAACTTGCGTGGATCATAAACTGTCAGGACTTGTCAAAGAAGGAGAAGCCCACTGGGCAGGCTGAGTGGCACCTTCATTATAAAGCCGATGTCTTCGTTTGTTCTTCCTCTGCCCGGGCTTCCCACTGCCCCTCAGCTTTGACTCAAGCACCTATGAACATCACCTGGGCCCAGTCTTCTCAGTCTATGTGGGGATTTGATGGCCTGTGGTGGGGTTTTCCAGAGCTTTCCTGGAACCTCAGGTGCCCACCACACAGGAAGAGTAGGCAAATGAGGCAAAGAGAAACACGCCCTTCATGTAAGAAAATCCAGGCCAGGCAGCAAAGTTCCAAGCTCTGTCTCCCAGAGCCGTGGACTCATCCCTGTTTGTTCCCAGCATCCCAGGGACACCAAGGTCCTGAGCTGAGCCTGCCAGCAGAGGGCAGCAAGTGTATGGTGAATGGGGGACTCCCTGGTTCCTGAAGGGACTTCAGAAATCACTGCCTCTGACTTCTTCATGATACCGAGAAGAAAAAAAGGAGAGAAAGCCTGTCAGCCAGAGTCTTGCTGAGCGGTGTTCTGCGCACCTTTACCCAACACTCCCACAGCGAACACCTCAGAGAGCCGCTGGACTTGATGCCAGAGACCCACAGAGACAGGCTCTGTCCTTCGGGGAGCCACACATCTAACAAATCACAGCACTGGACTCACTGGTGCTGCAGAATAGGCTGGGGAGGGACAGAGAGCCCATTCGGCTTGGGAAACCATCCTGCTCTTCACCCAGGTTGTAAGCCCTGGGCCAGGCACAGGAGATATGTGGGCACACAGCAGCCCATCAACTAGGGCTGGACAGAGGAGAACAGAGGGGGCACACTCATGCCTGACAGCTGCCGGGAGGGAGCCATGTTCACATGGTGTGTGGATGGTGCTTCAAACCAGTATGAACAACGATTACGGCTCAAACAGGGGACTTTGAACCCAATGGTAGAGTGATTATTTTTAAAGAATCATGGTTCGTTTGCTTTTGGTGTGATGATGACGACATCATGGCCACGTTTTAGGAATATAATACACTGGCCATGTGAGAGAAATACACTACAATATTTGCAGATTACATGGGAAGGAAATTTGGGACTTAATCTTCAGGCTGGGTGGTAGTGGTGGTGGTGGTGGTGGTGGTGGTGGTGGTGGTGGCGGCGGCGGCGGCGGCGGCAGCGCACACCTTTAATCCCAGTATTCAGGAGGCAGAGGCAGGTGGATCTCTGTGAGTTCAAGGCCAGCCTAGTCTACAGAGAGAGTTCCAGGATAGCCAGGGCTGTTACACAGAGAAACCCTGTCTCAGGGGAAAAAAAAAAAAACTTGCAAGTGGAAGAAAGTTGGGTAAATAGTGAATCTAGATTGGCCGTGAAATAGTACTTGTTGAAGTGGGTAGCAGGTTCACAGGTGTCCCTTAAACAGCCTTGTAATTTATTTATTTTTAGAGATTTGATTTTTTTTTTTTGAGACAAGGTTTCTTTGTGTAGCCTTGGCTGTCCTGGAACTAGCTCTGTAGACCAGGCTGGCCTCGAACTCATAGAAATCCTCTGCCCCTTCAGTGCTGGGATTAAAGGTGTGCGCCACCACCACCCGGCAGTTCATTTTTACATCATGTGTATGGGTGTTCCACCACTGCCCAGCAGCTCATTTTTACACTATGTGTATGGGTGTTTAGCCTGCACATATGTCTGTGCACTGTGTGTGTGCAGGGGTCACAGAAGCCGGAGAGGGTTTTGGATCCTCTTGAACTGGAGTTATAGACAGTTGTTAGCTAACATGTGGGTACTAGGAACAGAACCCAGGTCCTCTGGATGAACACCCATTGAACCATCTCTTTAGCCTCTACCTTCTAATTGGTATCTAGTAAAATCCTCCATAATAAAAAGTTAAAATACCAAATAAAAATATAAGTCCTACAGCCACGAGTGGGACCATCTGTGCAGAAACCCTCGAGGTGCGTGCAAAGAATTAAAATGGTTCTGCCAGGCTTGATGAGTGGGGGTCATGGACCACCCTGAGCTGGACCCTGGGTGGATGGCAGTGTGCCGTGCACGGGAGGGGGAAAGGAGTCCCATCTGGGTGGCCATTTGTTCTAAGAAAGGATGACAGAGAACAGCAGGTAGCCGCTGGTGAGAGGGTGTGGCCCATGGCAGGCCTTCGGGATGTGGGCTTTCTTCGGCATCTAGAAACACACAGACACAAAGTGGTGTGTGTGTGCAGGTGTTGTTGGTGTCTGACAGAAGGGAAGGATGGGGAGCTTGGTGAAGGAAGTGTCTGTCCTGGACGTGCTGCAGTGGTGCTGTCGGGGAAGTGCTTGCCGGATAACTGGAGGTCTGTGCCTGTGATCCCAGCACTCGTGAGGAAGCGACCGGAGGATCCTTGAGGCATGATGGCCAGCTGGTCTAACTGAATTAGCAAGCTCTAGGTTAAGTGAGGGGCCCTGTTTCAAAAAGATAAAATAAAACACACACACACACACACACACACACACACACACACACACACACGGAAGTGTCCTTGGAGGAAAAGGCTGGAGGCTCACTCTGCATGTTTCAAATAGAAATAGCATCTGTTGGGGCTGGAGTGGTGGCTCAGTGGGTAAAGTGCTTGCTGTTCAAGCATGAGGGCCTGAGTTCGGATCCCCAGAACCCATGTGGAAACCAGCCATGGCAGCACACTCCGTCTAGCACTGGGGACAGAGATGAGAACCCCAGGACTCACTGACAAGCCAGTCTAGCGGACATGGCATGCTATCCATCTGATGAGAAACACTGTTTCAAAAAAAAAAAAAAAAGGGGTGGTGGTGGTGGAGAATGACAGCTACCTGATGTTGACCTCTAGCTTTCACATGTGCAAACATAAATAAGCATACCCTCATGTGTGCAAATCACACACACACACACACACACACACACACACACACACACACACACAATGTCCACATAGCTAGTGGAAGAGGATGGACCAACAGACAGCACTGAACTCTAGCTGGCCTACCCCAGGCTGTTGTCCCTTCTGACAACTAACTTCTGACAGTTGCTTAATGTCTGTAGGAAGTGAGCGGCAGCAGGTAGGAGAATAAGGAGGTAGTGAGGTGGGGTCTGCCTGGCCTGGAAGGTCAGGAAAGCTGGGAGGGATGAGTAGAATATTCTCTTCAAGCCAGGCAACATGTCAAGCTTCCCCGGTTCCAAAAGATAACACCATGAAGTCACCTGGGCTCTGCGGCCTCCAGACTTAGAGGTGGAGTTGTAAGGAACCTGAAAGCTACCTCCCATGAAGTAGTCTCATCTGTCCCTCTGTCCCTGGCCATTCTCTGGGGAGCCACTATCTTCCACAAGTGTAGGGAACAGGTATGAATGGCTCGCACAACAGCTACGGCCTTGGCCCAGCTGCCAGAGCACCATCAACAGGTCACCTTGGATGTCAAATGGATGGCGAAAGCGGCAGTTTCTGGAACGACTAACAAACTGGCTGACATTTCTGGGGGGACACAGGCACTGGCACGACTCCTGAGAGGAGACGTCTGTCCTCTGTAGGGAGTGTTAGCAAGAAAGTGATTCCCAGGGCTTAACAAAGTCATTCCAGCTGAGATTTGCTTCACAAAATGAATTTCTGTGCTCTTAGAAAGGAGGAAATTAAATATCAGGAAAAATGGAAATGGAAAATGTGAGTGGGACCCGCCCTCTGTTTACATTCTCACATTAGGCTTCCTTGATTTTCAGGGAGAGCTTCATTTACATTTGATCTTTACTAGGCAGTAAATTCTAGTTTTATTTCTTAGATTTTGGCCTCAGTCTATTTTTTTAAACATTTATTTTATGTGTATGTTTTGCCTGTGTATGTGTATGTGCGTCATGTGTGTGCCTGCTGCCCTATGAGTTCAGAACAAGGTGTCGGATCCCCTGGGACTGGAGTTACAAATGGTTGTGAGCAACCATGTGGGTGCTGGGAATTGAACCTGGGTCCTCTGGAAGTGCTGTTAACTGCTGAGCCATTTCTCTGGCTTCCTATATTAAACACTTTTTGTTTTGTTTTATTTCCTTTTTTGAGATAGGCTCTCTTGCTTTGTAGCCTAGGTGGCCATGAATTTGTGATCCTCCTGCCTCGGTTTCCCAAGTGCTGGGATTATAGGTGTATAGCATCATTCCCAGGTTATTGATGGATCTTTTAAGTGGGAAATAGTGTTTCTTTTTAATAGTAGCCCGTGTTTCTGATTTGTGTGTGTGTGTGTGTATGTGTGTGTGTGTGTGTGTGTGTGTGTGTGTGTGTGTGTGTGTGTGTATCATGTTCTTTGAAAGCTAGACACACACTTACTTATAGACCTACGCATATCCACACACTAGGTGTGTGCACAGATGTGACCTGGACTGTAAATGAAAACAAGGACATAAAAGTGGCATCGATTTACAAAGATTTTTCTCCTGGAGGTTCAGAGACCTAATAGAAAAATTAACATTTTCTTGTTTTGTCAAAGGAACTAAAAGTGGCTGCCTCCATATAGTCCCTCTACAGCAGCATCACGTGGCATTAATAAGAGCTCTCTCACGCCCACCCCATTGCTACTTCTGTATTGTACAAACAGTGATGTCTCCTTTCTCTCTAGAAACAGGGAATTAGAAATCTTTTAAGTGTAGGGACAGTGGGGGGGAGGGGAGTGCAGACACAACAGACCCAGAAAGAAAAAGGTTTCCTGCACCTGGATTCTCCAGGGAGCAAAGACCACAGCATGAAACTGATCTGTGAAAAATGTGATGACCTTAGCCTTGTCCTTTTGACCAAAAACTGTGGCGCAAAGCCTTCCTTGAGGCACACGGCCTGTCCTGGGATCTCACTGCCTGTCCCGGGGTCTCACTGCCTGTCCCAAGGGTCTCACTGCCTGTCCCGGGATCTCACTGCCTGTCCCGGGGTCTCACTGCCTATCCCAAGGGTCTCACTGCCTGTCCCGGGGTCTCACTGCCTGTCCCGGGGTCTCACTGCCTGTCCCAAGGGTCTCACTGCCTGTCCCGGGATCTCACTGCCTGTCTCGGGGTCTCACTGCCTATCCCAAGGGTCTCACTGCCTGTCCCGGGGTCTCACTGCCTGTCCCTGGGTCTCACTGCCTGTCCCGGGGTCTCACTGCCTGTCCCAGGGTCTCACTGCCTGTCCCAAGGGTCTCACTGCCTGTCCCTGGGTCTCACTGCCTGTCCCGGGGTCTCACTGCCTGTCCCTGGGTCTTACTGCCTGTCCCGGGGTCTCACTGCCTGTCCCTGGGTCTCACTGCCTGTCCCTGGGTCTCACTGCCTGTCCCAAGGGTCTCACTGCCTGTCCCTGGGTCTCACTGCCTGTCCCAGGGTCTCACTGCCTGTCCCAAGGGTCTCACTGCCTGTCCCTGGGTCTCACTGCCTGTCCCGGGGTCTCACTGCCTGTCCCGGGGTCTCACTGCCTGTCCCTGGCTCTCACTGCCTGTCCCGGGGTCTCACTGCCTGTCCTGGGGTCTCACTGCTTGTCCTGGGGTCTCACTGCCTATCCCAAGGGTCTCACTGCCTGTCCCGGGATCTCACTGCCTGTCCTGGGGTCTCACTGCTTGTCCTGGGGTCTCACTGGCTTCCTCACAAGCCAGGTCTCTAACTTCTACCAACATTGCAGGTTCATTTCTGAGATTTCATAGGAGTTCAGTGGGTTCCTGTGAGCTTTCTGAAGCCACACACACACACACACACACACACACACACACACACACATACACACACACACACACATGCACGCACGTGTGAGCAATCTCCTCTCAAGTTTCCTGGCTTACGTAGCTATGCTCTGAAAGTACTGCATGCTAGTTTTAGAGAATTTGGCAGCGTTAGACACAGAAATACATTCATAGCTTAGAGGAAGCCACGAGGAGCGTGTACATGGCATCTATTTATATCCACGTTAAAAGAAAAGAGCCAGAATCCATCTCACACAAACAAAGGGATTATTTTTCAGGTGTGCCTGGGCTCAGAGGCCCAGGCCATTAAGGGATTAGCTGAGGGGACAAAGGAAAGAAGATAACACACACACACACACACACACACACACACACACACACACACACGCATACTCACACACCATATGAATGCACATATGAATGAGTGCACACACACCACACACACACAGACACACACACATCATCATCATCATCATCATCATCATCAATCCTCTCCGCCTAAGGCCGGTTGAACATCATCAGCTGTGCTGACCTTCTCAGGATCCTGCCTTTAGAGGATAAACATCCTAGGCTTTCATCTTGTGCAGTTCCGGTCTCCTCATCAGATTCCACGTCTTTATACCATTCAGTCCTCACAACTGCCCAGAGAGATGGGGCAGCTTTTGTTGTCCATCTTATAATGGACACCCCTTTCCCCTCAGAGCCCCAGAGACTGAGCGTCCAGTTCCAGGCCACACACCTAGTAAAAGGTAGACTTGGAACCACGTCCAGGTCTTCAGACGCCAAGCCTTTTCTGTCTGCCCTGCTGACTACCCAGCTCTGCTGACCACCCAGCTCTGCCGTCTTCCCCGCTTCCCTCCTTCCCTCTCGTACATTTTATGGAAAAATAACATCCTACAGAAAACATAGCACACAGACGTGCAGAGCTCAATGAATGTTTACCGGTGTAAAAGTTTCCAGACTGGGACAGAACATTCCAGAACTCTGTAGTGCTCCGTGCCCCGTTCCCGTCACGGCTGCTCCAGAAGTACCTGACCTGTAGCACAGAGGTGGCTTGAGTGTTTGCCCTGGGCTGGTCAGTGAGCAGGCGCTGCGTCTGCCCTCTTTTGCTCAGTGCTGTCTGAGACCTGCCCGCGAGTGCAGCGACCCTTCCCACGGCGGGCGGCGGGTGGACATTTCGTTAATATTCTGACCCCGCCCCTTGGCGCTGCCCTGCGTGTAAAAGGAAAACTCTGCCCCTTCTTCTCTTTCTTCCGCTTTCCTCCCATGAGGTGCGTACCCTCGAACCCCCTTCTCTCTTCCTCTCTCTCCCTCTCCTTTCTGTCTTTTCCTATCTTCTCTTGGTCTCGTTATTATGATAAACCATTTCCACGTGGATGTAGCCTCTGGGTTGTGAATGTTCACCCGCCGCCCTGCCGCCCTGCTGCCAACCCATCCGTGCATTTGCCCTGCACACTAGCATGGTTCCCTGCACGCGGATACCCTTGGGGCCCCCCGAGTAATAGTTCATAACACGTTTGAGTTGTTCCCAGCTTGGGGGCCATCATGAACAAAGCTGATGTGGATACTCTTGCCAATGGTTTTGGGAGAGCTTGTACACAAGTTTCTGGACTATGTGTCTAGGAATAGAATTCAGGGTCCTAAGTGATGTGCAGGCTCAGCTGTAGTAGATATTTCAAACGGTTTTACAAATTGTTTGTGATGCCTGGAATTTTGGGGATGAGTCCATCAAAGAGCGGCAAGTCGACATCTTAGTTTTCTCCATTTCCTCCACGTCTTTCCTCTATCCATCTGATATGCTCAAGTCTAGCAATTTTAACTATCCCAGGGAAGGGTTGAGGGAACAAACTTGGGTACTATTTTGGGAGTTAAATTGTTTATTCAAATAGTTTGAGGGGGGATGTAGGGGTAGGGATGGGAACAAATGAGATATACCTAATTGCATAATTTAAAAAATTGTCCCAATTATCAGATGCAAGCACTCATAAGCAGAAATGTATTCTGGCATCAAGCAAATTTACGTTTTTGAATTAGCTGCTGTTTTATAATATTTAGCATTCTGTCCTCTCCATTAGCATGAATCATTCACAGTTGATTGTATTTGATGCTTAGAGAAATAAGCCCTTTCGCAAATGATGGTTAAATCACCCAGCCTGCTCTCTCTGTGTGGAGGAAGAGTGGACTGCATTTAATTTGTAGGGAAAATGTATTTATTCACTCATTCCACAGATAGGCATTGCTTAGCAGCCTGTGGGAGGTGGGGAGGGGAGAGAAGGGGAGAGAAGATGCGATCCCAGAGCATATGGAATTCATTGTGCATCGGGAAGGCATTCATTTGTTCATTCAAAGATTTATTGTTATGACGGGGCCGCTGAGGGTTTTGAAGAGTGGAGGTAACACGGTGAAAATGGTATTTTTGTGATCTGACAATGACAGAGCGAATAGATGGAGCGGGAGGGATTGGGGAACCATGGTGGGGGGGATTGCTGAAATGATGAGTTCCATGCACAGCCTGAGAAGGTAAACTCTGTGTCTCCATCTTGGTACTCCCTGATGGTGCTAGGATGGGGTGGGGTCATCCCAAGACATTTACATTCAGTTGGCTTGGATTGGCTACAGGGATTGGTGTTGTTTCCCCGAGCTCCCCGAGGGATTATCATGTGTAGCCTGGATATCACAATCACTGTTATAAAGGAGGGCTGGAGGGGAGGGGAGGGGAGAGGAGGGGAGGGGAGGCTTGGCTTGGGATATAAGGGTCTAAGGGGACAGGAGATTAAAGTCAGTCCCAGGCTTCGTTGCTGGTGACTAAGAAAAAGATGGAAAGAGGAGCCACGGTGTGGGGGAGGAGCTCGGTACCTGAAGATCTGTGTTGGAGCCCCTCCCCCCAACAGCAACGTGTGCCTAGAAGTGGGACAAAACACAGTCACATAGGGCTGTGCCCTCAGGGATTAAGAGAAAGAGAAGCACAGAGGGACTGAACCTTCACCACTGCCCAGGGAAGGTGGCCGGTCACTAGAAAGTAAGGGACACTGGACAACATCTCAGATTGCTGTGATTTGGCTCTAAAATGTCTCCCACAGTCCATGTGTTAAAGGCTCACACAGGAAAGCACCAGCCCTGTGCTTTCGGGAAGTGGTGGATATTCAAGAGTCTTAGGGGGAGGAGGCCATCTGGTCGGTGGAGGGGTTGACCTTGAGTGGGATCCCCAGTCCTCTTCTGTTAGCATCTCAGCCATGAGGCGAAGGCTTCATGCCACCACATCCTGCCTGCTCTAGGCAACGAAGACCTACAGCCGAGACTGAAGCCCTCAAAGCTGTGAGCCCAAACAGCCCTTTTCTCTCTACTGGTTGATGATCTCGGGAATTTGCTGTAGTGACGGAAAGCTGACACCCCCCATCAAGGGCCGGGGATTCAGGTCTAGGGAGGACTAGTGCATTGCCAGCTTGGGGAGGGGAGAAGTCAGAACAGACACCAGTGAGACAAAGGGAACAGAGAGAGAAGAAGTGAGAGACAGGGCTAATGTGAAACTCACACACCATGCGTCCTGTGTCCCAGGAGGACTGGGGACAGACCAAACACAGGCGACAAACAAAGCGTGTGTCATATGCCGTAGGAAACGTGACGGGAAAATGCTGTGCGGGTCCATGGGCATCTGTAAAGGTCACTTTAGGATATTAATAGATGCCCCCTCATCAATGGGTGGGTGACATGGGTGACCACAAGGTGCCTCCACCTCTGAGTTGGTCTGACGTATTAGGGCCATACCTCATCTGCTCAAAGACAGCTTTGTGACCCTAGCATGTTTTAGTCCCTCTGTTAGACCAAGTAAATGCCATGGGAAGGCAGAGTGGTCCAGGGTTTACGCCCTGCCCACCCCCACTTCCTGTGTGCTTTTTGTTGATAATCTACCCTGAGAGTCAGGGTTCAGGTCATTCACTGTTTGGAGAAATGGTAAAACAAAGATAAGAGCTCTAAGCGCTGGAATTTATTTTTTATCCACTTGGCCTAAAAGCCACTGCCTGTTAAATTTAGACAGCCGGTTGCAGACCCTCCCGCCTCTTGCTTCCTGTCCCCTCTCTGCCACCATGCCTAGAGCGTGGTCTCTGCTGGTTGTGGAATATGTAATGTATTCACAGAGCCTGGGCCAGAGTCAGCCTGTCTGGATGTTTATCAGAATGTATCATTGGAGGGCCTGGGAGACAAGAGCCATTTCCTCCGGTCTCCAGCTCAGTTCACCAATGTAGCAGCAGCAGCAGCCAAAGGCTGCCCAAATATTTACCCAAACATCCTCCCAGGCAGAGCTCCTGGGCTTCTGTCTCACACTGTCGTAGGTGGGCTGTGCCCCACGGGATGTCACAGCATTTCAGCAGACCATCTTAGGTTTTTTATTTACAAGGTCACCTTCCACCTGCCTGGAATCTATCATTGAATGGCTCTTTCTTTCTTTTTTTTTTTCCCCTCCTATGTGGTATAAATCCCTTTGCAATCAACTCTAAGATCCAGAGAAATCCTTTTGTTGACTTGGAGTTCTGTTGTTTTGAATATTGCTTTAAATAAATGAGCCATTGTCTGGGCTCAGAATTTTCTGGAAAAAGATCTCCACTGTGATGCAATTTATTGTAGCAGGAATAGCCCCCCCAACACACACACACACACACACACACACACACACACACACACACACTTATCTTCAAATCCCTATTGACTTCTTCTCAGTCTATTTTCAAAACTCAGGGTTTAAGTGGGGAGGGCCAAGCCCAAGCTGGAAAAAAAATCCCCTCCCCCATTTAAAAAATCCTCCTTTGTCCAAGAGTGATATCTAGAGGCCCAAATAGTGTCTGGGGACCAGATTTTAAGGACTGTTGAAAATTGAGGAGCTTTTTATTTATTTATTTTGATTTTATGTATGAGTGTTGGCCTGCCTGCTTAACTGCGTACCACTTGCATACAGTGTCTATGGAGGCTAGAGTAGGGACTGGAGTTACGTGCCACCGTGTGTGTGTGTGTGTGTGTGTGTGTGTGTGTGTGTGTGTGTGTGTGGTGTGTGTGTGTGTGTGTGTGTGTGTGTGTGTGCGCGCGCGCGTGCGTGTGCTGGGCAGTAAAACCTGCTTCTCTGTACAGACAGTAAGTGCTCTTGAGTGCTGTGCTGTCTCTGCAGCCCCTAGAGGTCCTTTCATGCACCAGCTGAGGAGAAAAGAGAGTCAGATGCCAATGTTTTTGCTGGCACTGGATGTCAGTTATGGGACACTTCAAAGAAAAAAAAAATGAAAGGGGAGATACCCAGGTCCCAGAAATGTAACCCTGTCATTGAGGAGCCACAGGCCAGAGAGGTGAAGTAGCTTGCTCCAAGTACTCAACAAATGAGGAGCAGAGGCAGCTCCAGACTATAGGCCCCAGAGCTACACAGTTGTTGGAGGATATTATTTTAAGATGTGTTACATTGTTTATACTGTGGAACATTTGTTTAATGATGCAAAGATGTGTTGCATTCTTTTATGCTGCATTTGTTTAACTCTGTGAAGCTGTGTTATTTTGCCTGCCTAAAACACCTAATTGGTCTAATAAAGAGCTGAACAGCCAATAGTGAGGCAGGAGAAAGGATAGGCGGGGCTGGCAGGTAGAGAGAATAAATAGGAGAAAGCTGGGAAGAAGGGATCAAGGAGCAAGAAAAGAAGGGGCCAGCCACCCAGCCACACAGCCAGATACAGAATAAGAAGGAAAGAAAGGTATATAGGATAGTGAAAGATAAAAGTCCAGAGGCAAAAGATAAGGGATAATTTAAGTTAAGAAAAGCTGGCTAGAAATAAGCCAAGCTAAGACTGGGCTGTCATAAGAAAGAATAAGTTTCCATGTGGTTATTTGGGAACTGGGTTGGGGGTCGCCCCAAAGAGCTAAGAGTAAAAGAGTAGAAAAAGAACAACACACCCTTGAATGTATTTTCTCTGTTGTGCCCCCCCCCCCCCCCCCCCCCCCCGCCCCCGCTTTCCGCTTTCCTTCCTTTCTTGTTGGGCAGTGTTAGAGATACTCAGGACCTCACACACGCTGAGCCCGTTCTCAATGCTCCAGTGTGAGGCAGCGCAGTGGTGCATCCTTCCGGGGTGACCATGGAAATCCCCAGGAAGACAGTGTACCTGTGGAATGACATGGGGTCTGTTCTAGATCAAAGAGGAGGTGAACCGGAGCAGTGTGACTTTGCAGTTCTTAACACGCTGCGTTCACACTCCGGCCTCCAGTCAGTCAGGCGGTCTAGAAGAGGGCAGAGCCCAGGTGCTCCCGCCCCTCCTCTGGGGAGCACTGAGGAGAGCCATGTGAGTGTACACAGAGAAGGTGTCATGCTTCCTAGGACCTGGATCTGCCAGCACTCTCATCCTAGAACTTCCGGCCCAGAGCTGTGAGAAACTGCTAGCTGTCTCCAGCCCCCGGTCTATGGTGATTTTGCTACAGCAACCTGAATTAAGACCAAAAATGCTGTTCGTTCAAACTGTGTGTGTGTGTGTGTGTGTGTGTGTGTGTGTGTGGAATATTGCACGGGACATTCTTGTGCTGTAAGAATATCATGCATTGCTTATCTGAAATTCAGATTTAGCTGGGTATCTTTATTCTCGATTGCCAGTCTGGCGGCTTGAGGGTGGTCCTGACCATGCTAAGTTGAAAGCTATGTGGTTGGACCAATGCTCTCAGGTGTACGGGGCTGGGAGACCAGTCAAGGAACAACAGGAAGGAAACTCAGAGGTCCTCTTGGTTCAACACTCATTTTATGTACCTAGAACCCCCGGTGCAGTCAGGGGGCTGCTCACACAGAAGCTCTACTACTTGCTGCTTTCTGGAAGAAAATGCCATTGATCAGCTACTCTTTAACATATACCTAGCCCCAGTTACAACAGTTACAAGTGCTTTATTAAGTTGTTTCTTTGTTTTGTTTTTGCCAAGGAAATGGAGCATGATGGGGCAGGCTTGTAATCCTAGCTCTCAGGAGGCTGAGGCAGGGGAATCTCAAGTTCCAAGCCAGCCTGAGATACACATGGAGACCCTGCTGCAAAGGGCTGCCCTGTGAGAGCTTTCACACAGACAGACAGACAGACAGACAGACAGACACACACACACACACACACACCAGAAGTCTAAAGAGTAGTTCATTGTGTTTTCTTTCATAATGAACACTTAGAGATTTTTTACTTTCACGACTGGCTGACAGAATTGCAAAGAAAAGAGCGGAGTTGTGAGTCTAGCAGGTCCTGCTGGGAGATAGTTACAGGCCTCACGGAGACTCTGTAAATCTGGAAAATGGGGCACTGAAGAGTCACAGCCAGGCTGCCCTCTTAAGTGCTGGTTGTAGGTTTTCTTAAGAGGCACTGCTTATGGTTCTTTTGCTTTGGACACAGGATGAGTACATGAATATCAAGGGTGGTTTACAGGCCCTGTGAATCCATACAAGCCAGCTCCCTCCCAGCTCAGATAGGAGACAGGTGTACCAAGGACAAGATCCCATGTCAGGTGGGGCTACCTTGGGGAGATGCCATGAGGCGGTCCTCTCTGGTGGCAGGAAGATGGAGGGTGCTATTGGGTAAATCCTCCAAGATGAGGCGGGGATACAGCTCAGTGTGCCAGATGGACCCAGGCCCGATCGTTTCCTGGCTCTGGGCCAGTTGGCTGTGGGAAGGTCTTCCCAGCATTGCCCAGCTCATGAGTAGCTTCTGGTCCTGGGCTCCTTGCTGTCTCTAACCCTGTCTTCCTGAGGAGTACCATGGTGGCCTCACTTCTTTCCATGGCATTTTATGACCTGCAGGTCTGTGCAAGACAAGTGACTCCCCTCTCAAAAACAACCAAGGCCTCTGTTGGTTTGAATGAGCAATAAATATCCCCCTAGGCTCGTGTATTTTACATACTTGGTTTCCTGTTAGTCATGTGTTTGGGATGTCATAGCGCTTGAGGAAGTGCAGCCTTGCTGGAGGAAGTACGTCACGGGGGGTTGGGGGGGTGGGGGTGGGGGTGGAGCTTTGAAAGTCATAGACTCGCTCCACTTCTAATTTGCTCTCTCTGCTTCCTGTGTGCGACTAAGAAGTCATCTCATAGCTTCCTGCTGCCACGCCTCCTCCATTATGGACTCTCCCCCCCGGAACTGTAAGCCAGAATAAATTGTAAGCTGTGTCACAGCAACAGTAAAGTAACTGACACAGGCTCCCAGTGGCTGCTCATGTCACACAGGAGGAAACAGAAGCTCCAGAACTTAGGTGGCTATGGGAGAGCTGGGGCTGAACCTAGGCCTGTTTCCACGACACTTCGGCCCCCTTGTAACACCGCGGCCAGTCCCCTTTTGACTTGGTACTCTTAATTTCTCTGTAGCTGGTGGTTCCCGTGAGGCAAGGACTTCTTGCCAAAAGTGGCCTCTGCAATGGCAAAACTAAGTGCAGAAAGGCCCCAGCTAGGATGACATGCCCCTTCTCCAGCTGGAAGTGACGTGGAATGGCGCCTATGGCAGGAAGGGGATTTTTTAATGAAATTGGGGTGGTGAGATTAATCAGGGATAGCACCTGCCTTACTGTCTTATTTTCCACACAGCGTAGTTTGGCGACTGCTCAAAGTAGCTGCTCCGTGAATTCAGACTCCCCACTTCTGGCTGAGCCTCAGTGAAGGGGACTGCCAGCGGCTCCGCAGATAGACTCCTCCAGGCCTGTCCAGAGGGACTGTGGATCCCCTCTACTCCCCATGGCATGTTGCCAGAGAAGATGTGGAGGTCATAGTGGGCTCTGGGGAGACACAGGCTCCTTGTGCACCCACCTGCTTCTCCTTCCCATGTGGCACCCACATAGCACTCCAGGTGGAGCGGAGAGGCCCGGCTCTCTGCCTCTTTCATGGAATGGGAAGGGTCTCCCTCTCACTTCTCAATGCCCCTAGAAAAGTCCCCTCCTCATTTTCTGGGTCATTTGGGCCTGTGGCACCCAAGCCTTCCCCTGAAGGCCACCACCCTACCTGTTCTCTTTAGAGCTTCCTGACATAGGCCTCTACCAGTCCCAGCTCTGGGTCCGGCTCTGGTACCTTCTTTTGGCTTTCTTTACTCTGTGATTAGGTTGTTCTAATGTTGGGAAAACCCTAATGTGGTGACTATGGCCCCAAGAGAACAAGTCAACCCCACAGTCTCATGTGACAAAAGATTCTTAGTTTATGTGTTTTTAGTGCTTTTATTTCAGTGGTGGATTCTTTCAGAAATAAACCCCCTTTTTTTCCCCTAATAAGAATTTTGTCTGCCTCATACGGATCCCCTTAGCTACCCATGGGACCTCTACAGGTCTGCCCTGCCTTTCCTATGGCCGAGTGCCGCCTGTACCATCTCTGCACCCAGCACTGTGTAGGCATGGGTAGAGATGGCTAATGCACAGTCCCTGGGGTCAAGGGCACAGGGATATTCTAGTGCATTGCTGGAAGTGAGGGCCCTGTGGCTTTCATGGGACACTGTGAAGGTCAGGATCTACAGTGGGTGGGGGTGGGGACTTTGGAAAGCCTTCCCCAGAGCACGGGAGCCTGATGCTGAAGCAATTTTCCAAATGCGTTTGTGTTCTTTCACACAGAAACAATAAAAGCAGTTAGACAAGGTTTTGGAACAACGCTGAACCGTGTTCCATCGCCGCTGTATGTTTATTGCCATTTTATTGGCACACACTCTTCTGTGGTTTCTGCCTCACTTCAGTCTGGTCCCAGCCCAGAGACGGTGGCGGAGGCCGGTGTTAATGAGGGCAATTTGTTTTGGCTGGGGATCTTAGAGTCTTATGTTTCTTTCGTCTCTGTGCCTGCTGCCCTGGTTCTGGGCCTTGTGCACGCATGGACGCCTGACTCTGAGACCCTACAGTCTCAGAGCATCCTACCCAACCCGGGGCAAGGCTTCTCAAAGAAGCTTAGCATGAAGGTCAGAGTGGCTGAGAGGGCAAGTCCCTCTAGGTATCAGAGGTGACATTCCAGGTCACTCCAAGGAGGCCTTTAGGGGAGGGCCAGCTGGCTGTAGGATTTTTTTCCATCAGGATCATAGGTCCAGGCAGTCAAAAGCAGAGATCAAGTCTATGGCCACACCCACAGAGACTGAGAAGGTGGGGTGGTAAAGAGGGCAAGGAAGGAAGCATGGTGTGTGGGGTGTGTGTTGGGGGGTGGGTGGTCAGAGAAGCCAGAGCAGCAATCCTGAGGGGTAGGCACAGCTGAGCTGGATCCCTCCTAGGGGTCAGAACCAGGACGTAGGGTGGATTTTCAGAGAACACAAGAGTCATGTGTCACTGACAGGATGCAGATCTGCAGGGCTGCTGTTGCGTGGGCGAGCGGAGATGAACACCTCTAAGTCTGGGCTGCTGCTGCGGTGAGTTGATGACAGAGGAGTGTCAGGCAGGGACAAGCACACCTCACGCCCCAGACTCCACAGGCTGGGGAACCCTTAGAGGCACCTGCAGGGTCACCCTTCAGAGCCTCGGTCCTGAATGAGGGCCAGAGAGATGTGGCTGTAACAAGGGTCGGGTTGGGATGGAGAGATGCCTACGTTGGGGGAGGGATGGAAGCAGAGCCAATGACGTCGTTTATAAGAAAGGAAAGTTCTAGGTCTACAGAGAAACTCTGCTGAGTTCTGTGGGTGACTTTACCTGTGCCATGTACAGACCGAGTTGTAGTTTATAGACGAGGGACCTGAGCATTTGCTCAGGGGATTTGTGTGTATGGTCAGGAGGCACAGATGGCAGCATCTGGCAAAGTGAGGGGTGGGGCTTGTGGCATCACAGAGTGAACAAAAACCAAACGTGGACTCCAAGGCCTGTGACAGGGACAGCACAAGGACACAGGAGAACAACCTGTGGGAGATGCTTCACGGGATAGAACATAAACCAGGCCGGCAGAGTAAGGGGCCCTCTGGGGACCAGGGTCTTTGGGGTCAGAGAGGTTAAAGGTGGGTAAGAGAGGGCAGGACTATGGTCTTGAATGTGGAACTCTGGCCAAGAGAAGGAAAGGTGCTGTGGGTTCTCTGCTCCCGCAGCTGTAGAAGCCGCTGCAGAGACCATATGGGACCTCTCTCCAGACTGGCCCAGTGCCTGAGACAGGCTGCTCTGGCTGGTCAGGGCTGGTCCCAGTTAGCACAGGGCAGCTCTCTTGGAAGGGACAGGAAGCCATTTGGGAATCCTGCAGCCTTTGCTTACAGTGTGGTTAGCTACCTAGAGTTTTGGCTCTGGTTTTCTTAGCCTTGACCTTCAGCCCTCCCTGAGTTTCAGTGGAATCCTCTGGCATGGAATTCACATGAGTGGAAATTGCCTACCCTATTGTCTTCATAGTCTAACTTGGGGGTGGGAACACCCCATGCCAATTTGTTTCCCCTCTCTGTGACTTCAGTGAGCACAGCTTCTTCTTTAAGAACTGTCCCTGGACCAATAGGGGTCACCCTTGAGAAGTTTGGCCAGACTTGTGAATCTATTTGGAAATAGTGAAAATAGCATACTATATATTGTCTTTATTTCTGCTAAGGGCCTGCAGGGCCAGAAGAAATGGACCCAGACGAGAGCAGGAAAGGGACATCAGTGGCTTCTTCTAAAGGTTCCTCCATTCATCTGCGTGCCCTCTCTTCTTATAGGTCACCAAGCATGACTAACTGGTCCTACTTCGGTGGGCACACTGCCCTGGAACAGATGGCTGAGCAAACCCAATTCTCCCTGCCAGCCAGACAAGCAGGGACAGCCACCAAAGGCTGTCTTCATACAGCCCTGGGCAAAGACATCCCTGTTCCTGACACACAGAGTGCTGCATAGCCCTCTGCCCTCTGGCCTGCAGCCTGGGTTTGCAAGCTCCTGAACTGGGGTCCAGAGTTCTCTAGACTTCCTTGTGAATCACACCAGTCCCATAAGCATTCTAGAGGGTAACATGACCCGTGCAAAGGCTCAGAGAAAGCTTTGGAGGTTGCAGAGGGCAGAGGCGAGCCGAGGTGTTTCGTCTGTGTCTGGTGGAGGTTGGGTGCAGAGCAGATGAGGAACCAGCCCTGGTAGTCAAACTGCAGAGGCAGGAGCAAGATCACAAAGCTCAGGTGGTGCTGCGAACCCAGATGCCTGTGGAGCCAGGGGGCACCAGGACTCTGTGAGCTGGTGCCCAGAGGGCACGAGTGTGATACAGAAGGGTTGCAGCATCTGGTCTTGCTGTAGGCAGGAGCTGCTCCACACTGAGGATTCGCCCTTGTCTGATGGGGCTGGAAGGGGCGGGCTGACAGTGGCCTAAGCTCCCACTGCTTCTAAGAAAAAGCTAGGATCTTGTAGTGGGCAGCCATTCCAGCTTTGGTCTGGAAGTTCCAACCCCCATTGAGGCTTCGGTAACTGTCACGCCTACAAGGCGGGGCCAAGAGAGGACCTTGAAGACGCGAGATCCGGATGTGCCGGCCCTCTTGGTTCCTGGACCCTGGACGCTGGACTGCGCTACACCTTTCCCAGACCCTGTTACCTATCCCTTCATTTGTGAGTCACCCCACAAAATAAATCTCCCTTTTGACTACGTGGAGTGGCCTTAATAATTTCACCAATAGGATCTAGATTTTTATAGAATTCTAATTTCTTAAATTCAGCAATTAGTACATTTTTAAAAGCTAAAACAATACCTCTCCAGTCGCACTCAGTTTATAGGTTGCTATGACTGGGTTCTGTGGGCTGGGCCGCATCATTCCATGTCTGTCCACTTTTGGCCCAGTCCCTAGGATGCTGTGGTATCTGTCCCCACACTGGGCTAAGAAAATAGCATTCTTTCCCCAAACTTAGACTTGGCAGGTGGGTGGATTTCTGGTTTAGGTGTTGAATCTTAAAAAATGAAGAGCGTACCTGATGGGAAAATGCCATTCCTTCTCAGGCACATGGCCACTCTTGGGAGTCCAGGAGGTTCTCATGACCCTCAGAGTCTTTAGGTCAAGGCAAGGATGACCATGTTAACCTGCTTTCATTTTCAGGACCCACAGGTGAGTGTGTCCCAAAGTAGGGTTTTTGTTTTTGTTTTGTTTTGTTTTTTAAAGTCACACAGACTGAAGACAAAACTGCCTGGGACTAATTTCAAACTATCCTTTACATCCCTGGAGTGCCTTTCTTTCTGATGAGTGGTCTCAGTACAAATGATTCCACCGCCATAGAGGTGTGCTTTATAATTGCATGATTGCTTTAGGCTCAGGGGCCTCCAAACGTAAGAATGAGACTGGGAATACACAGCGAGATTAAATGGAATGATGGCAGAGAGGGACCTTCAGTCTTGGTGGGGAGTGTGGAGATGAGACTCCAGCTCAGGGTGCCACTGAGCACTGAGCCCTGGTAGACAGGAAGGGACTGTGATTCCCACCCTTGAGTGTGCCTGGAGAGACCAGGGAGCTTGTGGATAAGCCTGTACATAGGCCAGTTTCTAGAGACACAGAAGCTGCAGGGAAACATAGGCAGAAGACTTCCCAGGGTGAGTCCAGGCTGTATCCAAGGATAGAAAGCCTTTTGTGAGGCTGAGTGTTGGCCCATCACTGGAAATCCAAACTCCTAAGCTCAAGATGGTGACTTCTAGAACAGTAGACCAAGACTAGTTCTTACAGATTGCTAGGGAAATTCTTCCAGGGCTTCCTGCATTCGACTTCAGATTCTACATCAGGAGCCAGTACTCAATACTAGCAGCGCACACAGAGTTTAAATTGGTTTCCTGGCTTGCCAGCTGCGTGGCCTGACTCGACTTTGGCAGCTGCAGTTTCTCACCCAGCAAAAGAGAGACGCGCCGGCCTTGCTGCTCAGTGCCGCGTCAGCACGAACCTCCATTCAAGGATGGCTCAGAAAAGAATGTCTGCCTAAGAAAACTCAGTGGACGCTCACGACTTGTTTTCAGCTTCCCTGTGCCCTACCAGGGTCGCCTCCCCTCAGGCAGCATTTTGTAGGTGGACCTGACCAAGTCTTGGATTTGCTCTCTTTCTGGAGAGGCTCATCGAATGCTCACTGCACAGCCTCACTGCAGGTGGTGGGGGGGGGGCTTTTACGAGGCTGCTTTGGGAACAAGGTCCTAGAAAGTAGGCCAACCAGCACCTCAAGGGAGGACCCCTTATTGCCCTGTGCACATGGAAAGATGGTGAAGTTGGATGAGGGGAAGTATGGATGCAGGTGATGGATGGTCCATCAGGATGCCTATGATGCCCCAGACACTGAGCTGGGCACTGGGGATGCTTGAGTATGTGCCCCCTCAACATGGAGCTTCCAGCCCATGGAGGATGAGTCTATCCCATCAGCAACTGTAAAGGCACAGACAAGATGTTTTAAAGAGGATTTGAGGGAGGGACAGGAGAAATTGTTCACAAGATACCAGAATACCTGAAAGACTTAATTCAGGGAGAAAATAAAGGAAATGCCTTTCCCACCCACTATATCGTAAACATACAGGGCTTCTTCTCATGATACAGGGTCACAATTCTTGCTATGAACTTAGATAAATTCAATGGTGACTTGATAGTGGGTCAGGAATGGGACCACCCCGGCCTTTTGGAGATGAGTATCATGGAAGCAGCCTTCAGCTTCTGCATTACACCATCTCACCATCCCATACGGGGTCTGCTGCTTCTTCCAGAGGGACACAGCCAGTCATGGGGGACACAGATGGGCAGGAGACATGAGACCTTGCTACTCTGGGAGAGATCGTCAATGCCAGAAGGTGTCCGCTGCACCTCTTTAGGGGGGTTTGACTCACGAGTGGAAGGATGTCTGCCTGGTCCAACCACAAGCTGCCCCTCCCCCCAGGCAGAGGTGAGCTTCTTATTCCCGGAATAGTGGGCAGGAATGGACAGAACAATTTCCTGTATAGACCTAGGAGGGGGTTCTGGAACCCCAGTGGCTGGGATCTACACATGCTCTCTGATTTAAGCATTGTTCTGTTGGCCTCTTGAAGGAAATCATGTCCTGGGAAAATGCGATATCAGAGGTGAATTTAGAGCAGGAGAGTAGAAAAAGTTCCCAGTGATGAGGAGGGCATGACATGCCTTGGCAGGGGGATGACTCTGGTTGCTGTGCGTGTGTGTGTGTGTGTGTGTGTGTGTGTGTTGCTGTCCCTTTTAAGAGGTGAAGACATAGGCTCAGGGAGGATCTGTATTGTTCCCAAGGTGGTATGGTTAGGTAAGGGGCCTTTCAGCAGGGAGTTGGGACTCAGAGCTTGGCGTCACAGGCTGCATGAAGGTGACGTGGTGAGTCTCCATGTTAACTTCCTGGGTGTGGGTGCTTGCCCTGCTGTGCTGCCCCATGGGGTTGTCCAGCAGCTCATGAAGCAGATGCCAGGGTCCAGAGGGATGGAGTGGAAAGCGTTTCCCACGGAATGGAAGGAGAGGGCTAACCTGCTTCTCTATGTACACTGGTCACTGAGCTAATAAAAAACATCTGAAGGAATGCTGTGCTTGGATCCAGTGGGCAAGGTGGCAGTCACTGTGGAGGCACGGGGAAGTGCTCTGGAAATAAGAGTTTCCTTGGGACTTGCCTGTCACAACCAAAAAGAAAAATGTGCATGGAATGGAGAGTCCGCGAAGAGATTCTAGGGCACTCCAGAGGAGGTGCTAAGATTAGAGAGCATTCTGTGTGGGGACAGAAAGAAAATATGCAGTGCACATGGGGATTCTTGACCCACTGGCTTTTCCTATCAGTTGATTTCTTTGCAAGACTCAGCTCGGTGTAAGAGTTGGAGAAGGCTGGATTCTAGATTTGCATCATAACCTTGAGAAAAAAAAATATCTGGAGCCCTCTGAATCTCTACTTTCTCCACTCTAAAAGGGAATGTTTGCAACAGACATCACAGATACTGCGTAGGTGATGGAGTGCATGTGCTACCATGCAGTAGTTACTATTACTGCATTTTCCTTATGCCATTGATGGTGACAGTCCTAGCAGGGACATGCTAGGACTGTCAAGCTCTCCAGAGGCACAGAGACAACGAGACAGGTTTATCAGTAAGCTGCTGGAGACAGAACGGGCAGAACCGGGATGAAAGAGTTTTGATGCTATCTAAGTCAAGTAGACGCCGTAGCTATGAGGTAATCAACCCAGAAACGGTGCAAAGTTTGGAAATTTGAGGAGATGACATGTAAGACTGTGTTGTCCCAGTCATGTGATGATGGCAGGTGCAGTAGAGTCCCTGAATGTGCATTCCACTCAAAGACCAGGCAAAGGGTTCGGAAGAGGAGGGCAGGAAACTCAAAACATGGGCTCACAAGTTGAAAGTCCAAAGTTTTAGCCCTTACTTTGTCACAGATGAGCACAAATGGGAAGAGTCTTCACTGGTCTGATATATTTCATGAGTAGAGGAGATTCGTGTGTGTGTGTGTGTGTGTGTGTGTGTGTGTGTGTGTGTGTACTTGTACTTGTGCACACAGAGAGCAGAGGAGGACATCTGACGTCTTGCCTAATTCATTGGAGACAGGGTCTTTCACTGAACCTGGAGCTAGGCTGGCAACAGGCCAGCCTCAGCGATTCTTGTATCTCTGTCCCCCACAGAACTGGGTTCCAGGCGCACGTGGCTATGCCCCACTTTGTAAGTGGGTCCTGGCATCCACACCCAGTTCCTCATGCTCGCACAGAGGCCCTCTTACTCACTGAGCATCTTGCCACCTCATGGATTCTTTCTTAATCTATTTACTTTCCTGGAACTCAGTGATTTTCAAAACAGGGGCTATGGTATTTTGGGGTCTATAAATTCAATTTAAGGGACAAAGACAAAAATTTAGAATGATGTAGTAGCCAGGCATGATGGTGTACGTATGCTATCCTGTCACTGGAGGGTGGGGGGGTGGGGGTGGGGCAGAGTCAAGAGGATCACTCAAATTTAAGGTCAGCCTGATCTTACATAGTCAATTCTAGAACAGCCAGGGATATATATTCAGTCCGAAACAAAAAAAAAAAAATAAAGCTGAACCACAGCAGAAAAATATAAAACCTAAATAAATGAATAAATAAGTGAATGCATGCAGGGCATAGCACACACACACACACACACACACACACACACACACACACACAC
>CABHPP010126608.1:3434-16745 GCA_902168425.1 Peromyscus attwateri | reverse complement strand
TGTGTGTGTGAACATGTGTGTATGTGTCTGTGTGCGCACCTATGTGTATATGTGTCTATGTGCATGTCTGTGTGTGTTTCTCTGTGTACGTATGTAGCATGAATCTTAAAAGTTCTTATTAATAAAATCAAACCCGGACCAGGTATTGGGGTAAATGCTGGAAGGTCAGAGAGACAGAACAAGCCACAGCTATCTCACCTTGCCGGATCCTCAGCTGGTCTTGCTTCCTCAGTCCTCATATCCAAATGACTCTCAACTGAACTGCTGCTAGAAGCCTGAATGCTTAACCAGCCCAAATGCTTAACCAGCCCAAATGCTTCTCCAGGCCAAATGCCTACCCAGGCCAAATGCCTCTCCAGGGCAAATGCCTCTCCAGGGCAAATGCCTCTAGTTTCTGGTCCTCACGCCTTATATACCTTTCTGCTTTCTACCACCACTCCCTGGGATTAAAGGCTTGCTTTCTGGGATTAAAGGCGTTGGTCACCATGCTTGGGTGTATCCTTGAAAACATGGATTTCTGCCTCTGGAATGCTAGGATTAAAGGTGTATGCTACCACTCCCTAACCTCTATGTTTAATATTGTGGCTGTCCTGTTCTCTGACCCCAGGTAAGTTTATTAGGGTACACAATATTTTGGGGAATACAATACCACCACATACGTGTGTGTGTGTGTGTGTGTGTGTGTGTGTGTGTGTGTGTGTGTGTGTATGCATGCGTGCGTACAGGCATGCCTATACATACTATACAGTTGAACCTCATTATTATCAGCCACGTGTAAAACAGCAAGCCCTTACTTTCAACAATGCACATGTCTTCCTGGAGAGGTCTAGCTGGTCACCCTCTGCCACACTGTAAACAGTGTCCTCACCACCATCTGGCTCAGTGGCACTTTCTTTTGCATTTTGGTGCCTCTCTTCCACCATTTTGTTCTTTAATACGGTCCCAAGCATGTCATGAAACAAGGCCTAGTGTTCCTAAGTACAAGAAGCCTGTGGTGTGTCTGACAGGAAAAAACACGTGCATTAGGACAGCTTCACCCGAGCATGAGTTGTACTACTGGCTGTGAGCTCAATGTTCATCAATAGCTGTATATTAAGTAACTTGTCGTTTAAGAGAAAAACAATAAAAGACAATGTGCTGATGGGTTCCTTGAACTGGGATTGGACTGCAGGGGCAGAAGCCTGTGTTTCCCCAGGAGTACAGAAGCAGGCTTCACAATCCACTATTGCAGTGTTTGTGGTCACTCTGTAGAACATGAACTTCCAAGCATAGCAAAAATTGACTATAAAGGGGTTGGATAGGTGGCTCAGCAGTTAAGAACACTGGCTGTTCATCCAAAGGACCTGGGTTCAATTCCCAGCACTCACATGGCAGCTCACAATTATCTATTACACCAGTTTCAAGAGACCTGACAACCTCTTCTGGCCTCCATAGGCATTGCACGCACATGGTAGATAAGCATACATGCACAAAAATTTTTAAAAAACATTATACACACAAAATTTTTAAAAATTAAAGAAGTGAGTATACAGGCATTCCCCATCTAAGCTTTTCTCTTCTGTGTTTTCAACTTTTCATGGACAAGCACAGTCTAAAAGTATAGTATAGTATGGTCAAAGCCCATATTCACATAACTTTTAATATATTTGTTAGCATTAGTTATTATTAGTTTCTTGCTGTATCTAATTATAAATTAAACCTTACTGTGAATACACACACACACACACACACACACACACACACTCACACACACACACACGTATGTATATATTGGGAAGAACCATAGCATGCACAGGACTCAGACACCTATGGAATGCCTTAGAACTACTCTGTGTGTGTGTGTGTGTGTGTGTGTGTGTGTGTGTGTGTGTGTACACACCTATGTGCTTGCATGCATGCATATATCCTCCTTTGTTTGGTTATTTTCTGAAACAACCATCAATTGTATTTCTTCTAAGGTGATATAGTAAAGTTCTAGAGTGGGGCTGGAAAGAGAAGCAACTGAGCTAGATGCCTGGATAAGTCAAGGACTCACTCTCTCTACAGACCCATTCTGGTCTCCTCAGCTGGGCAGCAGCCTCCTGCCCTTAGCAACTCCCATCTCCACTAGGTACTCCCCCCACTTAGCCTCTGCCATTATTGCCTCTATCGGGGTTCCTCGTGGCAGCTGCTGAATGGACCCAGTCCTGCCTCTGGGTTCTCCAGATTGAGAGTGAAGACTGTTACTAGAAAGAAGGAAGGATGATGGTCAGACTCTCCTAGCCCCCTTCTGGTGTCAGCCATGGAGTCCACACTCGTAGATTCCACAAATATAAAAAGAAGTCCAGGTGCTTTATCTTGGCTCCAGGCCACCTGGTTTTGGTGACATAGTTCATACAATGGCACACTGTAGGCGTTCAACAAAGATTTGTCAATCAAATAAACATCTGACATAAACAGTCATTCTTTGCCTTGAAAATCTGATTCTCAAAGATCTGGCCCATTCCTAATGACACTTTATTATTCTTAGGGGCATTTTCTTTTCTTCTTGTCAGATGGACACATCTTCAATTCTGCAACAGAAGTCACTGGGTAAAGCTGATTTGAGTCAGTGACCTGAATTGAGTGAAACTTCTTGATCCACAAACAGCAGCACGTGTGGGAAAGCAGGCAGCTGAGATGGCTTCCAGTCTCCGCTTGGCCCCGCTGGCTCTTTTGTTTTGACAGATGGATCCCAAGTCAACATAGCTAGACCCAGTTTATACCAGTCTCCATACTCACTTCTTTGTCCCCATATCTGGCTCCCAATCCCCACATTCATCTCCCATTCCCATATCTGTCCCTGTCCCCCCAATCTGGCTCCTCATCCCCAAACCTGGCTCGCTCGCTCTCCACACCTGACTTCCCACCACATTGAGCATCATACCTATCCCCATCCCTACACTCGACTGGCACTACAAAAAGCACAGTGGCATCCAGAGCTGTACACCTGGCTAGTACCTTAATCTTCATGGCTGGCATCTCAGTCGACCCAGACAGAACCTAGTTCACACAGCTGGCTAGCAATCCAGTCGACACAGCTGGAACCCAATCTCCACATCTGACTGGCACCACCATGCACACAGATGGCACACAGGACCATATGACTACAGCCCACACAGATGGTGACCCAGTCTAGACAGCAGGCTCCAAGCTAGGACCTTAAAGCTGGCGCCTGGCCTCTGACAGCTGACACTAGAATGACTGCTTCCCCAGCTGAGAATCCTCTCTTCATTCCCTGCAACGTATACAGCGGGGAATGCTGGCCTCTGGACAAACTCTAGTGATCGCACTACTCCCAATAAACCAACCAAGATTAAATCACGCCAAGACAGCCTCAGCTATGCCTTGGTGTTAAGTCATTCCAGTTTGATTCTGTGTTGTACAACCAGGACTTAGATGGCCCTCTCAGAAGGGTCCACCCATCACCAAAGATGAGACCTAGGAGAACTTTCTCCCAGAAGGAGCCTCTTTCTTTGAAGGTCTCCAGGCCTTTAAACACTGGCCAGTGCCTCCCATGTATGAATATGGCTCTACTTAGAAGTCTCTTGAGCCATTGTTGGCCTGTGCTGGGAAGAAGACAGGACTCTCAATATAGGTATCAATGCTGCCTCCAGCCACAGCAAAGTCAAAAGCATGGTCCAAGCATACATGGGAGGGAGGGAGAAGGGGGGGTCTGTGAATGGCATGAGGAGTGAGTAGAAAATTTCTTAATAAAGAAAAATAAAATAAAATAAAATAAAAAGTTAGACACCTGTAAAAACAAGGCTGTGAACCTTGTAAAGGTTTAGAATAGTGTTTTCAACCTGTTGACCAAGACCCCTTTGGAAGTCAAACAACCCTTTCATGGGGGTCACATAGCAGATATTCTGCATATCAGATATTTACATTGCTATTCATAACAGTAGCAAAAATTATAGTTATGAAGTATCAGTGAAAATAATTTTATGGTTGGGGGTCACCACAACATGAAGAACTGTATTAAAGGCCACAGAATTAGGAAGAACCACTTCTTTAGAGACTCCACATTGCCTAAAATTTCTCAGAAAAGCGCTGGCAGAGAAGAATATTGCCATAAGATTTCAGGTGGAGAGGACCTTCATAGAGTCATGGGTGCAGGCTCAGAATCCATAGTGGGTCCAGCAGAATGTCAGGAATAGTGCTCTGTTGGACTGGAACACACTTGGAAAGATACTCAAGTGCTCATATGTAAATCTTCATTATTTTTAAAATATTCTGATGATTTATGAAGAGACACACATAGGATACCTGTTGAAAGTCTGTAGAGAGACACAACATGTATACACCTAAGCCCAGGTAGGAACATCCAAGAGAAAACAGCCAGGGAAGGACACTCACCTTAGCTCATGGGTCTTGGTCATTTGTGACCCCTAAGACCTGGTAGGAACATCTGTGAAAAAACAGCCAGGGAAGGCCACTCACCTTAGCTCATGGGTCTTGGTCATTTGTGACGCAGTAGCACTGGTGTCTTGGTCTGTGGTCCCTTGGGCATGCATCGCTTGGTGTGCTCATTTTGGAAATGAGGATGATGTTCATCTCAGAAGTTTCCTCTGGTGTTGCCTTCAGGAGAACCATTCCAACCAGATGCCCTCTCTAGGGCACTTGAAAGTGAAACGAGGGGCCACATAAGGTCACCATGACATTTCTCTGTTTCTCCCTCTCCTGTTCCATATCTGAATTCATCACGGGCTGCTCAACCCCAACCTGGATTCTGGTTAGCTTTGCTACCTAAATGTGGCATCTGTGGAAACACCTGGGGAGACTCAGCAGAGAGAAGCAAGGGAACCAATCGCCTAAACTCCCTCTCTTCCAGGCCCCACTGGCTAAGGCTGTCATCCTCCACCCCAGGCCATGACGTCTCCCATTCTGTATCCCTGAAAGGGTTCAGTAATGCTGCCTGTCCCCTCCTCTCCAGGTCTACAGGAAGTCAGGGTGTTCCACTGCCAGCCCAGGATTCTCCAGCATCCCCTGTTGGTTTCCCGGACTCAATCTGTCTCACTCATTCCTCCAAAAGACTCCTGGGCCCAGGTAGACCCCTGACCGTACACAGATCCAAAGTAGAAAGGTTCATCAACTCCATGGCCCAAAGTCACAACCTGGGAGGAGTTACAGCGGCTCATAAAGGACCTTGAAAACCCTAGAGTCAACGTGCTGAGTAGCTGCCCGGTGACTCGCTGGGTCTCTCAAATTCTGGCTGCTTATCCATTATGTAGAATCCCTGAGTTCACCTACAACAAACCCTGTGGCTGATCTCTCCTGAGTGGGCTTCTGATTTCTGAGATCCTTGAATCCTGATGAAAACACAGACCTGGAAAGATGGCTCAACCTCAGCAGGTAACCAAAGCAGGTGCTTTGGCAGAGGGCCTCAGTGAGTTTGATTGCCAGCACCCATGTCAGGTAACTCACAACCACCTGTAACTCCAGCTCCAGGGAAATCCAACACCTCTCGTTGGACACCTTCACTCACATGCACGCGCACGCACACACACACACACTTATAATTAATAAAAATAATTTCTAAAAGAAAACACTGACCCCTCTCTATCTCACACTAGGATGGCAGCTTCCGGCCATATCCTGCAAGGATTGTAACTCCAGGTGAAAAAGACTGTCCCCTTAGCTAGCAGGTACAGAGTGGGTGGGGCTTGAGTCCAGTCTTGAACAGGCAATATCCTCGGGACTTAGCTTTGCACGTAGCCAGATCAGTACCTGATGCATTGCTCTGAGTGAATCGAAGAAAATTGTCTCCAAGGCAATGCACATGAGGGGTTCCCGAGCCCTGGATCATTACCGTGAAGATGCTCACTTGAGAAGGCCCTGGCACACTGCTAATTGGCTGGACACACAGCAGCGTCTGCTTCTCTCTTCTGCCCAAATTGCCTTTGATTTATCAATACTCTAGAAAGCTGGCCACCCGTAGCAGACCAGAAATTCTTCCAGGTCACAAAGATACCCTAAGGGAGGTCACAGGACATGAACATTTGCTTTCTCATTGTCAAGTTCCAAGAGTAATAAAAGAAAGATACAGGAGTGAGAAAGAGTTTACAGGAGACACTCGTGAGGGTTGATTTTAATTATTAACTAGACCCACTGAAGAACCACCTAGATTAGGAGCACACACTTCCGGTGAGGACTTTTCTAAGAGGTGATTGGGCCCTCAGGGCTCTGGCCTGTGGAATGGATGCCTATGTGATAGTATTCTTGGAGGCGGTGAAAGACAGAAGGGAAGGCCAAGTTAAAAGAAGCAGGTCTTTAGGGTTGTGTTCTTGCTGGCTATGTCCGCCCTGGCCTCTTCCTGCATTCTTCCTTTTCTCTATTTCCTGTCCGCCAGGAATTAAGGGAGAGCCTCTACCATTAACTCCCACCATCATGATGCTCTGCTCAAGTGCATGTGATCAAATGACCATGGGCGGGGTCATCTAAAATGATGAGCCAAGATCCATCTTCCCCTGGGGTTGTTCCTGCCAAATATTTGGTCCAAGAAGACCAAGAGGCATCTAATACAATAGGACTTCTAGAACTATGGATCTTCCAGATAAAACTATTCTCCACTGGTGAAATCCCACCTTCACAGAGGTTCAAAAGCTGGGGACTCCTCTCTGCCAGCTCAGAGAGGTTCAGGGAAGGGGGTACTTGGTGGAGTATAAAGGGGAACAGGGAGAGATTAGAAAGTAGAAAGGGTGCTGAGGAAGTTCCAGGCTGAGGTTTTCAGGATAGGCAGGATTCTGCCAGACATCAGACACCTTTCTGAACCAATGAGTCAGGGCAGCAGCTCAGAGATGCCCAGCACTCTGCTGAGTCAGCGAACTGCTGGTCCATGCTACAGCAGTTCCCATTCTGGCCAGGCCTGTTGATATTTATTCAACAAACATTCATCTGGTGCCTCCAGAATACCAGACCTCATTCTAGGAGGTGAAAATAGTGCCTTCAATAAGATAAACAGAATTCCCTCTCCATGGGGGGCAGCTTACACCCTACTGAGAAAGACAAGGCAATTAAAAATGTGTAATTAATATTTTATGTATTCAGTGATAAATGCTATGCAAAAAGACATAAGGCAGGGAGGGGGAATTAAGAAGGAAGTTCTAGATGAATAAGATGGCCAGGGGAAATATCCTAAGAAAGATGTCTGAGCAATACTTAAAGGGCTGGAAGAGGGAGCCATTCAGGTATGTGGGGAAAACTGCAGATGCAAAGGCCTTCAGGCAAAGGATTCTGGGTATCTGAAGAGCATCAAGGACCACTGGGAGAGAAGAAGCTGAAGGCAACCTGACCTACTGGACCCCAGGGTCACCCAGTTGGACAGCCTTTCCTCATTTCAATGAACTCCTGATCCCGTACCTCCAAATACTACGATTACAGACATGAACCACCACACCCAGTTCAAATTTGCCCTTTTGAGTTCTTATCCCCCAGTGAAGAGAGTCTTCCTCAAGCAGGCTGGAACAGATCCAGGGAAAATACAACGTAGGACAGTATACATGATCACTCCCAGAATGCTCTGCATTTAGGATGGTACAAGCCGATTCAGGAGCAGTTTCTGTCTCCGTCTCCGGTGACGCTACACAGGCCTGTGTTTAAAGTAACATTTCTAAATAAACAATGACTGCTCTGTGACAGTAAAACAAAGACACTAAACTTCAACAACTCCAATTCTGTCACTGTGGGGATACATAGCATTTCTATTTGTGCATGCATTTTCAAAACAATGTCGCAGGACGCAAACAGCAATGCGCTGTCTTTTGTTTGTAAGGCACAAATTTTAACTCATACATGAACTCTCTCCTTGGACTGGAATAATACCTTAAGCACAAAAAATATAATAACTCATTTTTAAATGTTGCTTACTTTGAAATGAAGAAAGGAGACAAAAATCATAAATTACAACATCCTCATTTGTGATTGTCACAGATCACTAAGTAGGTTAACATCTTAATATGATAGGGTCACATGACTATAATTCTAAACTATGAATCACTTATAGTTAAAATCTCTGTTCTATAATGCCTAATTTGCTTTCTATGTATTTTGCCTGTGTGCTAATATGTAAGAGCCAATGAAGAAAGCACTTCATTGAATTTCTTTCCTGATTGTTATTAGTATACTAATAATACTAAAATACTAATACTAATGTATTATTGGTTTTGTTTCATGAGCAATATTGAAAACGGTTTCACTTGGCTGAGGTCAAAACTTTCCTGTTGGACTAGACAGACACCCACAAGCCCTGGTCCTACTCCTTGACATGATCTACCTGCATCTCCTTCTTTTCCAGATACGCCCCTACTTTCTAAAGTACAAGACTGCTCTCCTCCACTTCTCATTCTTGTGTTCAACGGTAGGAGGGCTCCAGGTGGGAGGAATGGGTGGAGCATAAGGCTCTTCTATCCTTGCCTATCATCTCACAGCCCCACCTTCCCTGGGGCTCAGCCACTCCACCCCTTACTGCTGCAACATTAGCACTCAGAGTCACACCTTCAGCTATTAAGAGGACTCTGGCCTGACTCAGCAACTACTCCTCTGCCCTGACTCAGCCAGACCAAAATCACTGTGCACATGGGCTCTACAAAGTCTAGTTCTTCCAAGCAACTTGATATCTTCAAATCTAGTGACTGTCTGCAGCCCATGGGATGTATCACAGCTTAAACCATTGTCTTAGTTGGTGTTTCTATTGCTGTGAAGAGGTACCATGACATAGCAACTCTTATAAGGGAAAAACATTTAATTTGGTGGCTTACATTTTCAGAGGTTTAGTCCATTATCATCCTGGAGCGACATGGTGGTGTGCAGGCAGACATGGTGCTGGAGAAGTAGCCAAGCATCCTACATCTTGACTTTCAGGCAACAGGAAGTGGTCTGAGTCATTAGGCAGTATTTTGAGCTGCCTATATGAGCTCATATGCATATATGAGACCTCAAAGCCCGCCTACACAGCGACACACTTCCTCCAACAAGACAACACCTACTCCAACAAGGCCACACCTCCTAATAGTACCACTCCCTTTGGGGATCATTTTCTTTCAAACCACCACAACTACCATATTAGTTACTTTTCTTATAGCTCTGACAAAGCACCTGGCAAAGAAACCTAAGAAATGGTTCATTTGTCTCTCAGTCCCAAGATTCAGTTCATTCATTCAAGGCAGGGGAGTCCTTACAGCAGAACCTTGAGGCACTGCATCCATAATCAGGAAGCGGAGAGAAATGAAGGTCACTGTTCAGTTCACTTTCTCCATTGTCTACAGCCAAGGATCCCCAGCCCATGGAATAGTGTCCACACTGAGAATAGGTCTTCCCACCTCTGCTCAATCTATAAACTCCCCCAAGAGATTTGTCTCCTAGGTGACTGTAGAGCAGTGGTTCTCAGCCTTCCTATTGCTGTGACCTTTTAATACAGTTCCCCATGTTGTGGTGATCCCCACCTCCAACCGTAACATTATTTCATTGCTACTTCATAACTGTAATTTTGCTACTATTGTGAGTTGTAAGGTGAATACCTGATATGCAGGATATCTGATATGTGACCCCTGTGAGAGGGTAGTTCAAACCCCAAGGGGTCGCAACCCACAGGTTGAGAACTACCATTCTAGCTCTTGTTAGATTGACAGTCATTATAAACAGTCACAACCACCCCATCTACCCTCAGAGCTCAGGGCAGACCCACATTCACCTCCATACCTAACTCAGCATCAACTCCAGGCAGCTCTATCCTTAGAGGCATCCAAAGTCACCCCTCAGCTGCATCCTACCTCCACCCCTCAGCTGCATCCTACCACCTCCACCCCGCAGCTGCATCCTACCTCCACCCCGAAGCCTGCATACATTCCCTCTCCCTAGATCCCCACACCACACCCTCTCCCTGATTGGTCTTCTTCCTGCCCTCCCCCTTCTTGTCCATCCTCCACATGGTAGAAAGGGAGACCTTTAAAAACATGGCAAACAAGGTCACTAACCTGCCAGGCATGGTTTCTCAGTCCACTTGGAAAATTTTCCAAATGCCAAACACTGTTTTTGTTTTGTTTAAAAAAAAAAAAAATTGATCTGGTCTCTCACACTTGCTTTTCCTGCCCGTGCCCCAGCACGGCTCCCCACCATGTGCTTTGCCTCTGCTCTGACAGCCTTCTTTCCCTCCCTTAAGTGCATCAAGCTGTCCCCACATGCTGCCCTATGCGCCCTGTTTCCTCTCCTGGATCATCCTTCCAGTGGATTTGTCTGGGTGGCTCCTTCTCATCTCAGAGCTTCATTCATCTGCCACCTTGAGAAAGTCCTTCCTTGATCAGCCCATCTGGTTGCATTTCCCTTCCCTCTCTCCTTTTTATAAATTTATTTAACTTTGTTTCTCTTCATTCTGTCTGCGATTACAGGCTTTTTAAATTTGCATACTAACCTAATCTGACTCCCCCTAAGTGAGGCCAAAACCCAGCTAAGCCCAGAGCTGGTCAAGCTGCATGCACACTCAGGAAGCAGAAGGTAATAAACACTGGTGCTGAGCCTGTGCCTGAGATAGACACCCAATAAATATTCTGGGGATGAATAGCTACCAGATCTCAAAGTTGTTCCTTGGTCTTAGCAGTCCCCGGAGCTGCTACATCTTTAAAATCTTTTTTTTTTTCTGGAGCTGAAGACTGAACCCAGGGCCTCGCGCTTGCTAGGCAAGCACTCTACCACTGAGCTAAATCCCCAACCCCTCCATCTTTAAAATCTTAAAGCCCATCCGTACAGGGGTTGTCTTTCACTTTCCAACTTTCCCATCCTCCCCTGTCTTTACACACAACCACTTCTTCAAACTCCTATTTTCATCACATGGACCGCCATCCATAAGTTTCAAACATCAGAAACCTGGTCTGAGACTTCTTTCTCATTCTCCAAAGCTGAAAGTATGCCCGTGTCCTGTGGGCCCTATCACCCAAAACTTGCCTGAACTTACCATCCTCCTGCCTAATACTGTCATTACTCTGGTCCAAGGCACTGGATCTCTAGACTGGAAAACTGTGACAGACACTGACTAGTCTATACTCCTTCTTATCCTCACACCATCTATTGATTACACAGAATCTAGAAACCAGTTCAAATGCACATGTCACCATGACATTGCTGTCACGGGATCGCCAACACTAGAGAATGAGCGTTCAGCTCTGGAACAAGAGTAGGCACTGTACTGCAGTCCTCTAGCCCTTGACTACCTGTCTTTCTCCTCCTGAGAGACCCCTTATGTCCTCTTGACTGTAAAAGTCCAACTTCCCTCTTCTTCCTAGAGAGCCTCCTTTAAAGGGCTTCGTTCCTTTTGGTTTAATTATTTCATATTAAAACAAACTATAAACTCAACACCAGGGTCAAAACATAATGGTGAAAAAAAGTGAAATAAAATATTCTCTTCACGAAGATCATGCCACACCCAGCTTTTGAGCATGTGCAGCAAGCACATCTTCCTGGAACCCTATGTGTAATATTAAATTAACTACTTTTGCTTAAACCAACATAAAGCAGCCCCTGACCTTTTATTCAATGGTATTTATCGAACATCTATTGCATGCAAGGCATTATAGCTAAGGACAGAGCAATGGCCAAGGCAAACAAAACTTCCTGTTCTCTTGTGGATTGCATTTCAGTGGAGGAACACACAAAATGAATGAACATAAATATATAACACATCATATCATAGTTGAATGCTGTAAAGAAAAGTAAAACTTCATTTTAAAAAGTGAGGGAGGGACTGTAGACAGTAAAGGATGTTTCCACTTCCATCAATACATCCAAGGCTCTCGGGGGAGTGGGGGAGTCTTCTACACACAAATAATTATATACCACATAAAAAGTATTGCCACGTTGCTGAGCTCTTGGGAGATGTGATAACTCTCCAGGGGCTGTGTGAACAATGAGAGCACGTGATCTAGACACCAAGACTGAAGCCAGTGCCAAGCAGAAGATTGCTAGGTTTACTGAGGAACCCAGAAGGAACCAAGAAGATTTCCATCATTCTGGTCACAGATTAAGACCAACTGTGCATGGGGTTGCACCCAAAGTTCACCATATACATGGAAACAAAGCACCATGGTAAAGAGAATCAACAAAAGCACACTGAACGCCCCAAGAGTTTGAGGTGCTAGGATTGGGAGACTCGGAATAACTGTGAAGTACCTAAAAGTGCAGGAGAGATTCACAAGTGTGCAATGATGAAATGTAAACCATGGGGGAAAACAAGTTTTTAAAAAAGAATTATTGGGGTAGGCGACCAAGGTCAATCTCATATAGGGCAGACAAGCATTTGAGCAGAGATCTGAAAGATGTGAGGAAATATGTGGTGCAAACATCTGGAGGTAGACTGTTTCAGAAGTGCCCAACATCCAAGAGTCAAGAGTGTTTGGTGCCGGGTGGTGGTGGCTCATGCCTTTAATCCCAGCATTCGGGAACCAGAGGCAGGCGGATCCCTGTGAGTTCGAGGGCCGCCTGGGCTACAGAGTGAGTTCCAGGCACAAAGCTACACAGAGAAACCCTGTCTAAAAAAAAAAAAAAAAAAAGAGTGTTTGATACCCACAGAATGAGAGAGGAGATGCATGCAAGGAGTAAGGGAGGTCAAGTACACAGACCACATTAAACTCAGGATGAGAATAATGACTTTGGGACATATCCTGACTGAGACAAAAGGCCATGAGAGAAACTGAGCAGAGGAAAAGGCATGGTTTAATTTCTTCTTCTAAAGATTATGTTGCTGGGCCAGTGACGTAGCTCAGCAGGTAAAGGCATTTGCTGCACAAATCTGACTACCCAAGTTTGGTCCCCGAGTCCCATAAAAAGATGGAAAGAGAGAACTGGATCCTCAGTGTTGTCTTCTGACCTCCACACACACCCCATGGAAGCCACACCCACTCCTACATCAATGATGAAGACAAATAAAAATTTTAGAAAAATCATTCTGGCTGCCACTTGGTAAATATAAATTGAGCCAAGGGGCTTCTGTGGAGACAGATGGACCAGTGGGAGTTTTCAGAGTGGTTCAGGTGAATGCTACTAGACATGTCTTCAACTAGGAAATAGATTTGGAGAGGATGAGAAATAACAGCCAAGCTTCTGCTTTGTAAATAACTTATATTTTGAATGGGTGGTAACTTTTTGTTAATTGAATGTGGGATATTTCAAAAAAAAAATATCAGGTTAACTCCATGATATCTGGCCTGAGCAGGCAAGAAGAAGAAGAAGAAGAAGAAAAGAAGAAGAAGAAGAAGAAAAGAAGAAGAAGAAGAAGAAGAAGAAGAAGAAGAAGAAGAAGAAGAA
>CABHPP010126607.1:17265-69935 GCA_902168425.1 Peromyscus attwateri | reverse complement strand
CATCTCCTCCAGGGCAAGGACTCCCCTGGGGATTCAGCTCAACCTGGAAGGATTCAGTCCAGGCAGGTCCAGGCCCCTCCTCCCAGGTTATGCAAAGTGTTCCTGCATAGGCCCCAGGTTCCAAACAGCCAAAATCATGTACTAAGGACAGGTCCCATTCCCACTGCCTGGGTGCCTCCCAAACAGTTCAAGCTGATCAACTGTCTCACTTTTCCAGAGGGCCTGATCCAGTTGGGGGCTCCTCAGCTATTGGTTCATAGTTTATGTGTTTCCATTTGTTTGGCTATTTGTCCCTGTGCTTTTTCCAAGCTTGGTCTCAACAATTCTCCACACACAATCCCACCTCTTTCTTGCCAATTGTACTCCTGGAGCTCCACCTGGGGGCTGGCCATGGGTCTTTGCATCTGCTTCCCTCAGTCATTGGATGAGATTTCTAGCACGACAGGGTGTTTGGCCATCATATCACCAGAGTAGGTCAGTTGGGGCTGTCTCTCGACCATTGCCAGTAGTCTATTGTGGAGGTATCTTTGTGGATTTCTGTGGACCTCTCTAGCACTTTGATTCTTCCTGTTCCCATGTGGTCTTCATTTATCATGGTCTCTTATTCCTTGTTCTCCCTCTCTGTTCATGATCCAGCTGGAATCTCCTGCTCCCCTAAGCTCTAACCCTCGTACCTTGCCCTTCATTACCCCCACTCACGTCCAGGTTGCTCATGTAGATCTCATCGATTTCTCTGTCATTGGGCGATCCCTGTGTCTTTCTTGGGATCCTGTTTTCTAGGTAGCCTCCCTGGAGTTGTGAGTAGCAGTCTTGTCATCTTTGTTTTACATCTAGCATCCTCCTATGAGTGAGTATATACCATGTTTGTCTTTCTGAGTCTGGGTTACTTCACTCAGGATGATTTTTTCCAAATCCATCCATTTGCCTGCAATCCTCATGATGTCATTGTTTTTCTCTGCTGAGTAGTATTCCATTGTGTATAAGTACCACATTTTATTTATCCATTCTTCATTTGAAGGGCATCTAGGTTGTTTCTAGGTTCTTGCTATTACAAACAATGCTGATATGAACATAGCTAAGCAAGTGCCCTTGTGGTATGATTGAGCATTCCTTGGGTATATGCCCAAGAGTGGTATAGCTGGATCTTGGGGGAGATTGATTCCCAATTTTCTAGCAAAGTGCCATATTGATTTCCAAAGTGGCTGTACAAGCTTGCATTCCCACCAGCAGTGGAGGAAAGTTCCCCTTGCTCCACATCCTCTCCAGCATAAGGTGTCTTCAGTGTTTTTGATCTTAGCCATTCTGACAGGTGTAAGGTGATATCTCAAAGTTGTCTTGATTTGCATTTCCCTGATGATTAGGGATGTTGAGCAATTCCTTAAATGTCTTTCAGCCATTTGAGCTTCCTCTGTTGAGAATTCTCTGTTTAGTTCTATAGCCCATTTCTTAATTGGATTGTTGGGCATTTTGATGTCTAATTTCTTGAGTTCTTTATATATTCTGAATATCAGTCCTCTGTCAGATGTGAGGTTGGTGAAGACCTTTTCCCATTCTGTAGGTTGTTGCTTTGCCTTGTTGACCGTGTCCTTTGCTCTACAAAAGCTTCTCAGTTTCAAGAGGTCCCATTGATTGATTGTTTCAGTGTTTGTGCTACTGGTGCTACATTTAGGAAGTGATCTCGTATGCCAATGCGTTCAAGACTACTTCCTACTTTCTCTTTTATCAGGGTCAGAGTAACTGGATTTATGTTGAGGTCTTTGATCCACTTGGACTTAAATTTTGTGCACGATGATAGATATGGACATATTTGCAGCCTTCTACACCTTGACATCCAGTTATGCCAGCATCATTTGTTGAAGATGCTTTCTTTTTTCCATTGTGCAGTTTTGGCTTCTTTGTCAAATTTATATGTTCATAGGTGTGCAGATTAATGTCAGGGTCTTCAATTTGATTCCATTCGTCCACATGCCAGTACCAAGCTGTTTTTATTACTGTAGCTCTCTAGTAGAGCTTGAGGTCAGGGATCGTGATGCCTCCAGAGGTTGTTTTATTGTACAGGATTCTTTTGGTTATCCTGGGTTTTTTTTGTTTTTCCATATGAAGTTGAGTATCATTCTTTCCAAGTCTGTGAACAATTGTGTTTGTATTTTGATGGGGATTGCATTGAATCTATAGATAGCTTTTGGTAAGATTGCCATTTTTACTATGTTAATCCTGCCTATCCATGAGCATGGGAGATCTTTCCATTTTCTGACATCTTCTTCAATTTCTTTTTTCAAAGACTTAAAGTTCTTGTCATATAGGTCCTTCACTTGCTTAGTTAGAGTTACCCCAAGGTATTTTATATCATTTGTGGCATGTATCTCTGATTTCCTTCTCAGCCTGTTTTTCAATTGTATATAGGAGGGCTACTGATTTTTTTGAGTTAATCTTGTATCCTGCTATGTTGCTGAATGTGTTTATAAGCTGTATCAGTTCCCTGGTTGAATTTTTGGGGTTAATCATGTATACTATCACGTCATCTGCAAATAGGGAAAGCTTAAGTTCTTCCTTTCTGATTTGTATCCCCTTAATCTCCTTATGTAAAACCAAATTTTGTAAACCACAATGTAATGATCAATCATGTGACTCCCGTGACATGAGAAAAAGTAAGATTATATGCCTAACTTCACCTAATACATTTCTAATGGAAAGGACATAAATGTACCATGTTTTTAATATGTAATGATAATAAAATGTAAATATAAACCAAGTTGGCTACATTTAGCATTATTTAGAATACAAATTTCTTCATTTGCCTATGAGTGTAGCATGAATCTTAAAAGGTGTTATTAATGAAAACAAATCTGGAACCAGATATTGGGGTGAATGCTGGAAGATCAAAGAAGAAGAACAAGCCACAGCTACCTCACCTTGCCAATTCCTTAGCTGATCCTGTTTCCTCAGACTGGAAGCTTCTTTGTCCTCATCTGAATGGATCACAGCTGAACTGCTGCTCAAAAGCCTAAAAGCTTAACCAGTCCAAAAGCTTCTAGTTTCTGGTCTTCACGCCTTATATACCTTTCTGCTTTCTGCCATCACTTCCTGGTATTAAAAGGCGTATGTGTCACCATGCCTGGCTGTTTCCAGTGTGGCCTTGAACTCACATAGATCCAGACAGATTTCTGTCTCTGGAATGCTAGGATTAAAGGTGTGTGTGCCACCATTTTCTGGCCTCTGTATTTAGTGGCTGGTCTGTTCTCTGACCCCATATAAGTTTATTAGGGTGCAGAATATTTTGCTGAACACAATATCACCACATATGAGGATATTTCTAAAAAGATTTGACTGAAGTGGAAAGATATCTGTGAGCAGTAACTTATTTTTGGATTGGGTCCCAGTCTGAATAAAATGGATATGGGGGAGAATACCAGCTTTCATTTCTCTGTGTACCTTAACCATTCAATGTGACTATACACTGAGAAAGGCTGCCTCATGCTCTTTATACTATGACATCCCAATTTTTATGAACAGTAATTCTCAAACCTTGAGCCAAATTAAAACTTGTGTTCTTTTTAGTAAATATTATTGATAGTTCTTAATTTATTTTCTTCATTAAGTAATTTTTTATTCATTTTAGATACCAACCACAGATCCCCTTCTCTTCCCTCCTCCTGCACCTACAAACTCCATCTCCAACCAATCCCCTATTCCCTCCTCCAGCAAGGTAAGGCTTTCCATGGGGGAGTCATCAGAACCTGGTCCATTCAGTAGAGGCAGGTCCAAACCCCTCCCTCTGCATTAAGTCTGTGCAAGGTATCCCACCATAGGTAGTGGGCTCCAAAATGTTAGCTCAGGCACCAGCGATGGATCCCAATCACACTGCTAGATCAAACGCGATCGGGTCCCTCAAGCAGATCAAGCTATACAACTGTCTCACTTATGAAGAGAGATTAGTCCAGTACCATATAGGCTCCACAGCTGTTTTTCCAAAGTTCATGAGTACTAACTATGTAGCTGGAAGTTTTCCTGTGTCCTGCCCAGTCCGCAGCCACTCAGACCCAAATAAACACACAGAGGCTTATATTAATTATGAACTGTTTAGCCATCAGCTCAGGCTTATTATTGACTAGCTTTTACACTTAAATTAACCATAATTCTTATCTATGTTTAGCCACATGACTTGGTACCTTTTCTCAGATCTGCCTTGTCTTCTTGCTTCCTCTGTGTCTGGCTGGTGACTCCTGACTCAGCCTTCCTTTTCACAGAATTCTCCTTGTCTGCTTATCCTGCCTATGCTTCCTGCCTGGCTACTGGACAATCAGAATTTTATTTATCAACCAATCAGAACAACACACATTCACAGCACACAGAACAACATTCCAGAGCACCACTATTTTGGTTTGGTTGTCTCTGTAAGTTTCCTCATCATGATCTTGATGTCCCTTGCTCATAGAATCCCTCTTCCCTCTCTTCAACTGGATTCCTGGAGCTCAGCATGGTGTCTGGCTGTGGATCTCTGCCTCTGCTTCCATAAGTTACTGGATGAAGGCTCTATGATGACAGTTGGGGTACTCACCAGTCTGATTATTGGGGAAAGCCTGTTCAGGCACCCTCTCCTCTATCACTAGTAGTCTAAGCTGGGGTTGTCCTTGTGGATTCTTGGTGACTTCCTTAGCACCTGGTTTCTACCTATCCCCATGATGTCTCCCCCTATTATGGTATCTATTTCATTGCTCTCCCATTCCATCCCTGTTCCAGCTCAACCAGCCCATTCTCTTATGTTCTAATCACCCATGCCCTAACCTTCATTGCCCACACCTTATCCTCAGTTTACTCATGGAGATGTTATCTATTTCCTCTTCTCAGGATGATCCATGCATCCCTCTTGGGGTCCTACTTGTTAGCTAGCTTCTCTGGAGATGTGGGTTGTAGTCTGGTTATCCATTGCTTTACATCTAGTCTCTATTTATGAGTGAGTACATACCATGTTTGTTATTCTGAGTCTGGGTTAGTTCACTCAGAATGGTATCTTCTTGTTCTATCCATTTTGCCTGCAAATTTAATGATGTCATTGATTATTACTGCTGAGTAATACTCCATTGTGTATATATACAATATTTTCTTTATCCATTCTTTGGTTGAGGGGCATCTAGGTTGTTTGTAGTTCTGGCTATTATGAGTAATGTTTCTATGAACACAGTTGAGGAAGTGTCCTTGTGGTATGATTGAGCATTCCTTAGGTATAAGCCCAAGAGTGGCATAGCTGGGTCTTGAGATAAGTTAAGTTCTAACTTTCTGAGAAACCACTGTACCAACTTCCAAAATGGCTATACAAGTTTGCACTCCTGCTGGGCACCAGCCACTCCTCGGAAGACCTGCCCACCTTGGCCCCAGGTTCTGGCCACCGGGCAGGCTCCCTTCTACCCCCACTCCTACCGGGAAGACTCCTCATCTCCAAGATCCCCTGCAGACCCTGCAATCTCCAAGCCCTACCCCCAAGCCCATCATCCCCGGAGACCCGAGTCACTTCCTGAGACTTAGAGACTGGCCCCCAGCTCCCATCCTGCCCTGGACTTCCCCTCTGGACAAGAGCTCCCATCCTGCCCCGAACTTCCCTTCAGGACAAGAGACTTCTTTTCTGGACAAGAGCTCCCATCCTGCCTCGGACTTCCCATTTGGAGAAGAGAGTCCTATCTGGACAAGAGAGAGAGACTTCCTGAATCTGTCAGCTCTTTCTGGACCAAGTGCGCTGATAAGACCAAGATCAAACCACAAAGAGATGGGCAGACATCAAGGCAGAAGTACAAACAACAAAATGAAGAGCAATACAGCATCACCGGAACCAAGCCCTCCTCCAACATCTAGAGCTGATCATCAAAATTGGAAGAAGCAGAAGAAAACAGCCTTATGAATAACATCATGAAGAGGGTAGAGGCTTATATAGAGGAAAAGACAAACAAAAAATGGGAAGAACACTATAAAAAACTACAGGAAAGGACAAATAAAGTAGAAGAAAACAATAAAGCCCTGGAAGAAAACAATAAAGCCCTGGAAGAAAACAATAAAGCCCTGAAAGAAAATCATGAAAAAGCAATGAAACAGATGAAGGAAATAGTCCAAATTCTGAAAAGGGAAATAGAAAAAAATGAAGAAGACACAAACAGATGGAATGCTGGAAATAGAAAATCTGAGTAAACGAACGGGAACATCAGAAGCAAGTATAACCAACAGAATGCAAGAGATGAAAGAGAGGATCTCTGAAATGGAAGATACGGTAGAAGAAAGAGATTCATCAGTCAAAGAAAACACTAAAGCCAACAAAGTCATGACCCAAAATGTCCAAGAAATTTGGGACACCATGAAAAGACCAAACCTGCGAATAACAGGGATAGAAGAAGGAGAAGAATACCAACTTAAAGGCAGAGAAAATATATTCAACAAGATCATAGAAGAAAACTTTCCCAACTTAAAGTAGGAAATGCCTATGAAGATACAAGAAGACTATAGAACACCAAACAGACTAGACCCCCAAAAAAAGTCCCCTTGCCACATAATAATTAAACAACTAAACATACAGAATAAAGAAAGAATGTTAAGAGCAGCAAAGGAAAAAGGCCAAGTGACTTATAAAGGCAAACCCATCAGAATAACACCCGATTTCTCAATGGAGACTTTGAAAGCCAGAAGGACCTGGACAGATGTAATACAGACACTAAGAGACCATGGATGTCAGCCTAGACTAATATACCCAGCAAATCTTTCAATCATCATAGACGGAGTGGACAAGACATTCCAAGACAAAGCCAGATTTAAACAATACTTATCCACAAACCCAGCCCTACAGAAAGCACTAGAAGGAAAATTCCAACCCAAGGAAGTCAGATATACCCTCGAAAACACAGGCAATAGATAACCCCACAGCAGTAAACCCCAAAGAAAAGAAGTACACACACACTACCACGAAAAAATAACAGGAAGGAACAATCACTGGTCATTAATATCCCTTAATATCAATGACTTAATTCTACTATAAAAAGACACAGGCTTACAGAATGGATACAAAAGCAGGACCCATCATTCTGCTGCATACAAGAAACACACCTCAAATACAAAGACAGACACTACCTAAGAATAAAAGGCTCAGAAAAGACTTTCCAATCAAACGGTCTTAAGAAACAAGTGGGTGTAGCCATCCTAATATCCAGCAAAATAGACTTCAAAATAAAATCAATCAAAAGAGATCAAGAAGGGCATTACATATTCATCACAGGAAAGATCCACCAAGATGAAGTTTCAATTCTGAATATTTATGCCCCAAACACAAGGGGCATATGTAAAAGAAATATTACTAAAGCTTAAACCACATATAAAACCCCACACATTAATAGTGGGAGACTTCAATACTCCACTTTCACCACTGGACAGATCTCCCAAATCGAAACTGAACAGAGAAATAAAGGACTTAACTGATGTCATGACTCAAATGGACTTAATCGATATCTACAGAACATTCCATCCTAACAAAAAGAATACATCTTCTTCTCAGAACCCCATGGGACCTTCTCTAAAATCGACCACATACTTGGCCACAAAGCAAATCTCAACAGATACAAAACAATTGGAATAACCTCCTGAGTTCTATCAGACCACCAAGGTCTAAAGTTAGATTTCAACAACAACAAAAACTACAGAAAACCTACAATCTCATGGAAACTGAATAATGCTCAACTGTATCACCAATGGATTAAGGAAGAAATAAAGAAAGAAATAAAAGACTTCCTAGAGATCAACGAAAATGAAGACACCACATACCCAAACCTATGGGACACCATGAAAGCAGTGTTAAGAGGGAAATTCATAGCACTAAATGCTCACATAAAGAAGTTGGAGAAATCTCACACTAGTGACTTACTTGCATACCTGAAAGCTCTAGAACAAGAAGAAGCAAAGTCACCCAGGAGGAATAGACGCCAGGAAATCATCAAAGTGAGAGCTGAAATCAATAAAATAGGAACAAAGAGAACAATACAAAAAATCAATGAAACAAAGAGCTGGTTTTTTGAGAAAATCAACAAGATAGACAAGCCCTTATCCAAACTAACCAAAAGACAGAGAGAGAGCAAACAAATCAACAAAATCAGAAATGAAAAGGGGGACATAACATAGATATTGAGGAAATCCAGAGAATCATCAGGTCATACTTCAAAACCTCTACTCCACAAAACTGGAAAATCTAAAAGAAATGGATAATTTTCTGGATAGGTACGACATACCTCAGTTAAATCAAGATCAGAGAAACCATCTAAATAGTCCAATAACCCCTAAGGAAATAGAATCAATCATTAAAAGTCTCCCAAACAAAAAAAGCTCAGGACCAGATGGTTTCAGCGTAGAATTCTACTAGATCTTCAAAGAAGAATTAATACCAATACTCTCTAAATTGTTCCACACAATAGAAACAGAAGTAACACTACCAAATTCTTCTATGAGGCTACAATTACCTTGATTCCTAAACCAAACAAGGATACAACAAAAAAAGAGAACTAGAGACCGATCTCCCTCATGAACATTGATGCAAAAATACTCAATAAAATACTGGCAATCTGACTCCAAGAACACATCAAAACAATTATCCACCATGATCAAGTAGGCTTCATCCCAGGGATGCAAGGGTGGTTCAACATACGAAAGTCCGTCAATTTAATGCTCCACATAAACAAACTCAAAGAAAAAAAACCACATGATCATCTCACTAGATGCAGAAAAGGCATTTGACAAAATCCAACACCCCTTCATGATAAAGGTCTTGGAGGGATCAGGAATACAGGGAACATATCTCAACATAATAAAGGCAATTTATAGCAAGCCAACAGGCAACATCATATTTAATTGGAGAGAAACTCAAAGCAATTCCACTAAAATCAGGAACGAGGCAAGGCTGTCTCCTCTCCCCATATTTATTCAATATAGTACTTGAAGTTCTAGCCAGAGCAATAAGACAATATAAGGAGATTAAGGGGATACGAATTGGAAAGGAAGATGTCAAGCTTTCCCTATTTGCAGATGACATGATAGTATACTTGAGTGACCCCAAATATTCAACCAAGGTACTGATACAGCTTATAAACACCTTCAGCAACATAGCAGGATACAAGATCAATTCAAAAAATTAGGTAGCCATCCTATATACAACTGACAAACAGGCTGAGAAGGAAATCAGAGATACATCACCCTTTACAATAGCCACAAATAATATAAAATATCTTGGGGTAACACTAACCAAGCAAGTGAAGGACCTATATGACAAGAACTTCAAGTCCCTGAAAAAAGAAATTGAAGAAGATGTCAGAAAATGGAAAGATCTCCCATGCTCATGGATAGGCAGGATTAACATAGTAAAAATGGCAATGATACCAAAAGCTATCTACAGATTCAATGCAATCCCCATCAAAATACCAACACAATTCTTCACTGACCTGGAAAGAATAATACTCAACTTCATATGGAAAAACAAAAGACCCAGGATAGCCAAAAGAATCCTATACAATAAAACAACCTCTGGAGGCATCACGATCCCTGACTTCAAGCTCTACTATAGAGCTACAGTAATAAAAACAGCTTGGTACTGGCATAAAAACCGACTTGTGGACCAATGGAATCGAATGAACACCCTGACATTAATCTGCACATCTATGAACATATAATTTTTGGCAAAGAAGCCACAACTGTACAATGGAAAAAAGAAAGCATCTTCAACAAATGGTGTTGGCATAACTGGATATCAACGTGCAGAAGGCTGCAAATAGGTCCATATCTATCACCGTGCACAAAACTTAAGTCCAAGTGGATCAAAGACCTCAACATAAATCCAGCTACTCTAGACCTGCTAGAAGAGAAAGTAGGAAGTAGTCTTGAACGCATTGGCATAGGAGATCGCTTCCTAAATATAACACCAGTAGCTCAGACACTGAGAGAAACAATCAATCAATGGGACCTCTTGAAACTGAAAAGCTTTTGTAGAGCAAAGGATACGGTCAACAAGGCAAAGCGACAACCCACAGGATGGGAAAAGGTCTTCACTAACCCCACATCTGACAGAGGACTGATATGCAGAATATATAAGGAACTCAAGAAATTAGACATCAAAATGCCCAGCAGTCCAATTAAGAAATGTGCTATAGAACTAAACAGAGAATTCTCAGCAGAGGAAACACTAATGGCTGAAAAACATTTAAGAAATTGCTCAACATCCCTAATCATCAGGAAAATGCAAATCGAAACAACTCTGAGATACCACCTTATGCTAGTCAGAATGGCTAAGATCAAAAATACTGCGGACACCTTGTGCTGGAGAGGATGTGGAGCTAGGGGAACTCTTCTCCACTGCTCGTGGGAATGCAAGCTTGTACAGCCACTTTGGAAATCAATATGCTGCTTTCTTAGAAAACTGGGAATCAATCTTCCTCAATACCCAGCTATACCACTCTTGGGCATATCCCCAAGGAATGGTCAATCATACCACAAGGGTACTTGCTCAGCTATGTTCATTTCAGCATTATTTGTAATAGCCAGAACCTGGAAACAACCTAGATGCCCTTCAACCGAAGAATGGATAAATAAACTGTGTTACATATACACAATGGAATACTACTCAGCAGAGAAAAACAATGACATCATGAGGTTTGCAGGCAAATGGATGGATCTAGAAAAAATCCTCCTGAGTGAGGTAACCCAGACTCAGAAAGACAAACATGGTATGTACCCACTCATAGGAGAATACTAGTTGTGGAACAAGGATGACTGGATGACTACTCACAACACCAGGGAGGCAACCTGAAAAACAGGACCCCAAGAAAGACACAGGGATCGCCCAGTGACAGAGAAATGGATGAGATCTACATGAACAGTCTGGACATGAGTGGGGGTAATGAGGGGTGAGGGACAAGGGAAAGAGAACTTGTGGGAGTGGAAGATCTCAACTGGATCAAGAACAGAGAGGGAACACAAGGAATGTTCATAGTAAATGAAGACCACATGAGAATAGGAAGAAGCAAAGTGCTAGAGACGCCCACAGAAATCCACAAAGATGCCACACAATAGACTGCTGGCAATAGTTGAGAAATAGCCCAAACTGACCTACTCTGGTGATAGGATGGCCAAACACTCTAATTGTCATGCTAGAAACCCCATCCAGTGACTGAGGGAACTGGATGCAGATATCCAAGGTCATGCCCTGGATGGAGCTCCGGGAGTCCAATTGGCGAGAAGGAGGAGGGTTTATGTGAGCAAGAGTTGTTGGGACCAGGGATGGATGGAATACAGGGACAAGTGGCCAAATGAATGGAAACACATGAACTGTGAACCAATGGCTGAGGGGCCCCCAACTGGATCAGGCCCTCTGAATGGGTGAGACAGTTGATTGGCTTGATCTGTTTGGGAGGCATCCAGGCAGTTGGACCAGGTCCTGTGCTCAGTGCATGAATTGGCTGTTTGAAACCTGGGGCTTTGCAGAGACACTTGGCTCAGCCTGGGAGGAGGGGACTAGACCTGCCTGGACTGAGTCCACCAGGTTGATCTCAATCCTCGGGGGAGTCTTTGCCCTGGATGAGATGGAAATGGGGTGGTGGGCTGGGGGGAGGGCGGTGGGGCTGGAGGGGGGAGAACCGGTGAATCCATGGCTGATATGTAAAGTTGAATTATATTGTAAAATAAAATAAAATAAATTAAAAAATTATATTAAAAAAAGTTTGCACTCCCACCAACAGTGGAGGAGTGTTCCCCTTAATCCACATCCTCTCCAACATAATCTGCCTTCAGTGTTTTTGGTATTAGCCATTCTTTAGGTGTAAGATGGTATCTCAGAGTCGTTTTGATTTGCATTTCCCTGATGACTAAGGATGTTGAACAATTCCTTAAATGTCTTTCACTCATTTGAGATTCTTCTGTTAAGAATTCTGTTTAGCTCTGTAGCCCATTTTTTTTAATTGGATTGTTCAATATTTTAATGTGTAGTTTCTTCAGTTCTTTATTTGTTTTGGAGATTGACCTACTGTCAGATGTGTGGTTGGTGAAGATCTTTTGCCATTGTGTAGACATTTGTTTATCTTATTTACCATGTCCTTTGCCTTACAGAAGCTTCTCAGTTTCAGGTGGTTCTGTTTATTAATTGTAGCTCTCAGTGTCTGTGCTACTGGTGTTATACTTAGAAAGTGGTCTCCCATGCCAATGCATCCAAGATGACTTCCTACTTTCTCTTGTATCAGGTTCAGTGTAGTTGGATTTATTTTGAGGTCTTTGATCCTCTTGGACTTGTGCGTGGTTATAGATATGGATCTACATGCACTCTTCTACATTGTTTATGCTCAGTTATGCCATCACCATTTGTTGAAGATGCTTTCTTTTCTCTGTTACACAGTTTTGGCTTCTTTGTCAAAAATCAGGTGTTCACAGGTATTTGGATTAACCTTCCATTAGGTTATTCCATTGGTCTGCATGTTGATTTTTATGCCTATACCAAGCTGTTTTTTTATTACTATAGCTCTATAGAAGAGCTTAAATAAGGAAAGGTGATGCCTCCAGAGATTGCTTTATTGTACAGGATTGTCTTAGCTATCCTGGGTTTTTTGTTTTTCCATATGAAGTTGAGTATTGTTCTTGCCAGGTCTCTGAAGAATTGTGTTAGGATTTTGATGGGGATTGCATTGAATCCGGAGATTTCTTTTGGTAAGATTGCCATTTTTACTGTGTTAATCCTACCTATCTATGAGCATGGGAGATCTTTCCGTTTTCTGATATCTTCTTCAATTTCTTTCTTCAAGGACTTAAAGTTCTTGTCATACAGGTCTTTCACTTGCTTAGTTACAGTTACCCCAAGTTATTTTATATTACTTGTGGCTATTGTAAATAGTGATGTTTCTCTGATTTCTTTTTCAACCCATTTATCATTTACATATAGGAGAAATACTGCATATTTTAGTTAATATTGTATCCAGACACATTATTTTAGGAGTTTATTATCTGTAGGAGTTCCCTGGTAAAGTTTTAGGGGTCACTTTTATATACTATCATATTGTCTGCAAATAGCAAAAGTTTGACTTCTGCCTTTCCAATTTGTATCTCCTTGATCTCCTTTTGTTGTCTTATTGCTATAGGTAGAACTTCAAGGACTATATTGAATAGATATGGGGAGTGGACAGCTTTGTCTTATTCTTGATTTTAGTGGAATCACTTTGAGTTTCTCTCTATTTAATTGGATGTTGGCTGTCAGCTTGCTTTAAATTCCCTTTATTATGTTTAGATATGTTCCTTATATTCCTGATCTCTCCAAGACCTTTATTGTGAAGGGGTGTTGGATTTTGTCAAAGGCAATTTTTTCACATCTAATGAGATGATCATGTAGATTTTTTTCTTTCAGTTTGTTTATATGGTATATTACATTGACAGATTTTCATATGCTTAACCATCTTTGCATCTCTGGAAAGAAGCCTTCTTGGTCATGGTGGTAATTTTTTGATGTGTCCTTGGATTCAGTTTGCCAGTATTTTATTCAGTATTTTTGCATCAATGTTCATGTGGGAGATTAGTCTGTAATTCTCTTTCTTTGTTGCATCCTTATGCAGTTTTGGTATTATGGTGACTGTAGCCTCATTAAAAGAGTTTGATTATTTTGCTTCTGATTTTATTGTGTGGAACAATCTGAAGAGTATTGATTTTAGCTCTTCTTTGAAATTCTGGTAGAATTCTGCTCTGATTCCATCTGGTCCTGGGCTTTTTTTTTTCTGTTTTGAGACTTTTTATGACTGTTTCTCTTTCCTTGTTGGTTATAGGTCTATTTAAATAGCTTATCTGGTCTTGATTTAAATTCGGTATGTGGTACCTATCTAGAAAATTGTCCATTTCTTTTAGATTATTCAATTTTGTGGAGTACAGGTTTTTGAAGTATGATCTGATGATTCTCTGGATTTCCTCATTGTCTGTTGTTATGTCCCCCTTTTCATTTCTGATTTTGTTAATTTGGATGTTCTCTCTCTGCCTTTTGGTTAGTGTGGGTAAGGGCTTTTCTGTCTTGTTGATTTTCTCAAATAACCAACTCTTTGCTTCATTGATTTTTTTTGTATTGCCTTCTTTGTTTCTATTTTATTGATTTCAGCCCTCAATTTTGATTACTTCTTGGCATCTATTCCTCCTGGGTGAGTTTGCTTCTTTTTGTTCTAGAGTTTTTAGTTTTGCTGTTATGTTGCTAGTGTGAGATTTCTCCAACTTTTTTTTGTGGGCATTTAGTGCTATGAATTTTCCTCCTAACTATGCTTCCATAGTGTCCCTTAAGTTTGGGTATGTTATACACTCATTTTCATTGTAGGAAGTCTTTAATTTCTTTCTTTATTTCTTCTTTGATTCAGTGGTGATTCGGTTGAGTTTTACTCAGTTTCCATGAGATTGTAGGATTTCTGTAATTTTTGTTCTTGTTGAAATCTAACTTTAAGCCACAGAGGTCTGATATGATACAGGTGGTTTTTGAGATTTATTTTGAGATTTGCTTTGTGGCTGAGTATGTGGTGCTTTAGAGAAGGTTCCATGGAGTGCTAAGAAGAAGGTATATTCTTTTGTGTTAGGGTAAAATGTTCTGTAGATATCCTATTAAGTCTATGTGAGTCATAACATCTGTTAGATACTTTATTTCTCTGTTAAGTTTCTGTGTGGCAGATCTGTCCCTTGGTGAGATTGGGGTATTGAAGTCTATCACTACTAGTGTGTGGGGTTTGATATGTATTTTCAGCTTTATCATTGTTTCTTTTACATATGTGGGAGACCTTGTATTTGGGGCATAAATGTTCACAATTGGGACATCATTTTTTTAGGCTTTATTTTTTTATTAAGAAATTTTCTACTCACCCTACATACCACCCACAGATCCCACCTCTTCCCTCCTCCCACTCCCCAGCCCTCCCTCCCAAGCCACCCCCATCCCCTCATCCTCCAAATCAGGGTCTCCTATGGGGAGTAGGCAGAGCCCAGCACACTGAGTCTAGGCAGGTACAAGCCCCTCCCCACCACACCAAGGCTGCACAAGGTGCCACACTGCAGGCACTGGGCTTCCAAAAGCCTGCACATGTACCAGGGATGGATCTGAATCTCCCCCCGCCAGGGTGTCCGCCAAACAGTTCTAGCTAAACAGCTGTCTCCCATTTCTAGAGGGCCTAGTCTAGTCCCATGGAGGCTCCACAGCCATTAGATCACAGTTCATGAGTCTCCACCAGTGTGGCCTATCATCTCTGCACGTCTTCCCATCATAGTCTCGACATCTCCCGCCTGCGGAATCCCTGATCTCTCCAATCAATTGGTACCTGGAGTTCTGCCTGGTGCCAGGCGGTGGGCCCCTGCATCCACCTCCATCAGTCACTGGATAAAGGCTCTATGATGACAGTTATGGTATTAACTAGACCAGTCACCAGAGTAGATCAGTGTAGGCACCCCCTCAATCACTGCCAGCAGTGCAAGGTTGTGTCATCCCTGGGGATTCCTTAGAGCTTCCCCAGTACCCTGCCTCTTCCTACTCCCATGATGTCTTCATCTATCACAGTATCTCCTTCCATGCTCTCCTACTCTGTCCCTGCTCCAGCTCAACCCTCCCATTTCCCCATCTTCTCACCCCCCATTCCTTGCCCTTTGCTACCCCTCCACCCCCAGTCCACTCATGAAGATCCCATCCACGTCTACTTCACTGGGCTATCCATGTGTCCCTCCCAGGGTCCCTTGCTGTCAGCTAGCCTCTACGAAGCCGTGGGGCTGCAGTATGGCCATCCCTTGCCCTACATCTAGTATGCACTTATGAGTGAGCACATACCATGTTTGTCTTTCTGAGTCTGGGTTACCTCATTCAGGAGGATTTTTTCTAGATCCATCCATTTGCCTGCAATCCTCATGATGTTATTGTTTTTCTCTGCTGAGTAGTATTCCATTGTGTATATGTACCACATTTTATTTATCCATTCTTCAGTTTAAGGGCATCTAGGTTTTTTTCAGGTTCTGGCTATTACAAATAATGCTGATATGAACATAGTTTAGCAAGTATCCTTATGGTAAGATGTAGCATTCCTTGGTTTTATGCCCAAGAGTGGTATAGCTGGGTCTTGAGGAAGATTGATTCCCAATTTTCTGAGAAACTGCCATAATTATTTCAAGGGTGGCTGTACAAGTTTACATTCCCACCAACGGTGGAGGAGTATTCCCCTTGCTCCACATCCTCTCCAACATAAGCTGTCTTTAGTGTTTTTGATCTTAGCCATTCTGACAGGTGTAAGACGGTATTTCAGAGTCATTTTGATTTGCATTTCCCTGATGACTAAGGATGTTGAGCAGTTCCTTAAATGTCTTTCAGCCATATGAGATTCTTCTGTTGAGATTTCTCTGTTAAGCTCTGTAGCTCATTTTTTAATTGGATTGTTCAGTATTTTGAAGTCTAGCTTTTTGTGTTCCTTATACATTTTGGATATCAGCCCTCTGTCAGATGTGGGGTTGGTGAAGATCTTTTCCCATTCTATAGGCTGTTGTTTTGTCTTATTGACCCTGTCCTTTGCTCTACAACAGCTTCTCAGTTTCAGGAAGTCCCATTTATTAATTGTTGTTCTCAGTGTCTATGCTACTGGTGTTATATTTAGGAAGTGTTCTCCTGTGCCAATGCATTCAAAACTACTCCGTAATTTCTCTTCTATCAAGTGTAACTGGATTTATATTTAGGTCTTTTATCCACTTGGACTTGAGTTTTGTGCATGTCAACAGATATGGATCTACTTACAATCTTCTGCATGTTAATATCCAGTTATGCCAGTACCATTTGTTGAAGATGCTTTCTTTTTTCCATGGTACAGTTTTGGCTTCTTCATTGAAAATCATATATTCATAGGTGTGCAGATTAATGTCAGCATCTTCAATTTGATTTCATTGGTCCACATGTCGGTTTGCATGACAGTACCAAGCTGTTTTTATTACTGTAACTCTATAGTAGAGCTTGAAGTCAGGGATAGTGATGCTTCCAGAGGTTGTTTTATTGTACAGGATTCTTTTAGCTATCCTGGGTTTTTTGTTTTTCCATATTCCAAAGAACATATGAGTATTATTCTTTCCAGGTCTGTGAAGAATTGTTTTGTGATTTTGATGGGGATTGCATAGAAACTGTAGATTGCTTTTGGTAAGATTGCCATTTTTACTATGTTAATCCTACCTATCCATGAGCATGGGAGATTTTCTGATATCATCTTCAATTTCTTTTTTCAGAGACTTAACGTTTTTATCATACAGGTCTTTCACTTGCTTAGTTACAGTTACCCCAAGTTATTTTATATTACTTGTGGCTATTGTAAATAGTGATGTTTCTCTGATTTCTTTCTCAACCCATTTATCATTTGTATATAGGAGGGCTACTGATTTTTTGAGTTAATCTTGTATCCTGCCACCTTACTGATGGAGTTTATCAGCTGTAGGAGTTCCCTGGTAGAATTTTTGGAATCATTTATGTATACTATCATATTATCTGCAGATAGGAAAAGTTTGACTTCTTCCTTTTCAATTTGTATCCCCTTGATCTCCTTTTGTTGTCTTATTACTCAAGCTGGAAATTTAAGTACTATATTTAATAAGTATGGGGAGAGTGGACAGCCTTGTCTTGTTCCTGATTTTAGTGAATCGCTTTGAGTTTCTATCCATTTAATTTGATGTGGGCTGTTGGCTTACTGTTAATTGCCTTTATTATGTTTAGGTATGTTCCTTGTATTCCTGATGTCTCTAGAACCTTTATCATGAAGGGGTGTTGAATTTTGTCAAAGGTTTTTTCAGCATCTAATGAAATGATCATGTGGTTTTTTCCTTTCAGTTTATTTATATGGCATACTACATTGACAGATTTTCATATACTGAACCATCCTTGCATCCCTGGGATGAAGCCTACTTGGTCATGGTGTGTAGCATGAATCTTAAAGAGTCTTAATAAAATCAAACCTGAGCCAGGTATTGGGGTGAAATGCTGGAAGGTCAGAGAGACAGAACAAGCCACAGCTATCTCACCTCACCAGATCCTCAGCTGGTCTTGTTTCCTCAGACTGGAAGCCTCTATGTCCTCATATCCGAATGACTCTCAGCTGAACTGCTGCTAGAAGCCTGAATGCTTAACCAGCCCAAATGCTTCTCCAGGCCAAATGCCTAACCACGCCAAATGCCTCTCCAGGGCAAATGCCTCTAGTTTCTGGTCCTCACGCCTTATATACCTTTCTGCTTTCTACCACCATTCCCTGGGATTGAAGGCTTGCTTTCTGGGATTAAAGGCATTGGTCACCATGCTTGGGTGTATCCTTGAACACATGGATTTCTGCCTCTGTAATGATAGGATTAAAGGCGTGTGCTACCACTGCCTAACCTTTAATATTGTGGCTGTTCTGTCTCTGACCCCAGATAAGTTTATTAAGGTACACAATATTTTGAGGAATAAAATACCACCACAATGGTGGATAATTTTTATGATGTGTTCCTAGAGTCTGTTTGCCAATATTTTATTGAGTATTTTTGCATCAATGTTCATGAGAGAGATTGGTCTGTAATTCTCTTTCTTTGTTGCATCTTTGTGTGGTTTGGGTATCAGGGTTACTGTAGCCTTATAAAAAGTTTGGTCATGTTCCTTCATTTTCTATTGTGTGTAACTATTTGAAGAGTATTGGTATTAGTTTTTTGAAATTCTAGTAGAATTCTGCACTGAAACCATCTGGGACTGGGCTTTTTTTTGGGTTGGGAGACTTTTAATGACTATTTCTATTTTCTTAGGGGTTATTGGTCTATTTAGATATTTTATCTGGTCTTGATTTAACTTTGGTATGTGGTACATATCCAGAAAATCATCCATTTCTTTCAGATTTTCCAATTTTGTGGAGTACAGGTTTTTAAAGTATTACCTGATGATTCTCTGGATTTCCTTGTTGTCTGTTGTTATGTCTCCCTTTTCATTTCTGATTTTGTTAGTCTGGATGCTCTCTCTCTCTGCTTTTTGGTTAAATTGGATAAGGGCTTGTCTATCTTGTTGATTTTCTCAAAGAACCAATTCTTTATTTCATTGATTATTTGTATTGTTCTCTTTGTTTCTATTTTATTGATTTCAGCCCTCAATTGATTATTTCCTGGCGTCTGTTTCTCCTGGGTGAGTTTGCTTCTTTTTGTTCTAGAGCTCTCAGGTGTGCTAATAAGTCACTACTGTGTGATTTCTCTATCTTCTTTATGTGGGCAATTAGTGGTATGGCCTTTCCTCTTAGTACTGCTTTCATAGTGTCCCATATATTTGGGTATGTTGTACATTCATTTTCATTAAATTCTAGGAAATCTTTAATTTCTTTCTTTATTTCTTCCTTGACCCATTAGTGATTCAATTGGGCATTATTCTGTTTCCATGAGATTGTAGGCTTTCTGTAACTTTTGTTGTTGTTGAAATCTAACTTTAAGCCAGGGTAGTCTGATAAGATACAGGAGGTTATTTCAATTTTTTTGCATCTGTTGAGATTTGCTTTGTGACCAAGCATATGGTTGATTTTAGAGAAGGTTCCACAGGGTGCTGAGAAGAACATATATTCTCTTGTGTTTGGGTGGAATATTTTGTAGATATCCATTAAGTCCATTTGAGTCATAATGTCTGTTAGTTTCCTTATTTCCCTGTTAAGTTTCTCTCTGCAGACCTGTCCATTGGTGAGAGTGGGGTGTTGAAGTCCCCACTACTAGTGTATGGGTTCTGATGTGCGATTTGAGCTTTAGTAATGTTGCTTTTACAAATGTGGGTGCCCTTTTATTTGGGGCATAAATATTCAGAATTGAGACTTCATCTTGTAGGATTATTCCTTTGATAAATATGTAATGTCTTTCCAGATGTCTTTCAATTGATTTTAGTTTGAAGTCAATTTTATTAGGTATTAGGATAGCCACACAAACTTGCTTCTTAAATCCATTTGATTGGAAAGTCTTTTACCAGCCTTTTATTCTGAGGTAGTGTCTGTCTTTGAAGTTCAGGTGTATTTCTTTTATGCAGCAAATGGATGGATCTTGTTTTCAAATCCATTCTGTTATCCTATGTCTTTTTATAGGTGAATTGAGACCATTTGATATTAATAGATATTAATGATCAGTAATTGTTAATTCCTGTTATTTTTTAGTGTTATTTATAGTAGTGTTGTATGTTTCCCTTTCTTTGGTATTTGTTTGGATGGGACTATCTATTTCCTGTGTTTTCATGGGTGTATCTAACTTCCCTAGGTTGGATTTTTCCTTCTACTGCTTTCTGTAGGGCTGGATTTGTGGAGAGATATAGTTTAAATCTGGATTTTTCATGGAATATTTTGTTTAATCCATCTATGTTGATTGAGAGTTTTGCTGGGTGTAATAGTCTGGGTTGGCATCCATGGTCTTTTAGTGTCTGCATAACATCCACCCAGGACATTCTGGCCTTTATAGTCTCCATTGAGAATTCAGGTGTTATTCTTATGGGTCTGCCTTTATATGTTACTTGGCCTTTTTCCTTTGCAACTCTTAATATTTTTCCTTATTCTGTATGTTTAGTGGTTTGATTAGTATGTGATGAGTGAACTTTTTTTTTTGGATCCAGTCTGTTTCATGTTCTGTAACCTTCTTTTATCTTTATAGGCATTTTCTTCTTTAGGTTAGGAAAGTTTCCTTCTATGGTTTTGTTGAATATATTTTCTGTGCCTTTGAATTGATATTCTTCTCCTTCTTCTATCCCTATTATTCTTAGGTTTGGTCTTTTCATGGTGTCCCAAATTTCCTGGACATTTTGGGTCATGACTTTGTTGGCTTTAGTGTTTTCTTTGACTGATGAATCTATTTCTTCTATCATATCTTCAATGCCAGAGATCCACTCTTCTATCTCTTGCATTCGGTTGGTTATGCTTGCATCTGTAGTTCCTGTTTGTTTACTCAGATTTTCCACTTCCAGCATTACCTCAATTTGTGTCTTTTATTGCCTCTATTTCAGTTTTCAAATCTTGAACTGTTTCCCTCACTTGTTTAATTGCTTTCTTTTGGCTTTCTTTAAGAAATTTACTGAATGCTTCCAATTTTTTGTTTGACTTTTCCTTGATTTCTTTAAGGGAATTTCTCATTTCCTCTTTTAATGATCTCTAACATCTTCTTAAGGACATTTTAAGGTTGATTTCTTCTGTTTCTTCTGTGTTGGAATGTTCAGATCTTGCTGATATAGGTTCTGATGAAGCCATATTGGTTTTTGTGTTGTTGACTGTATTTTTGCACTGGCAACTGCCCATTTCTTACTCCACTTGGTGCAAGTGGTATCTGTGTCTGAGGGAGCCTCTCTTGATCTGATCGATACTCTTGGTCCAGTGGGAACTCTTGATCTAATCAGTGTTGATGGACTCTTTGTCTCAGGGAGCAGCTGTTAGTCCAATTGGCACTCATGGGTTCTGTCTCAGGGAGTAGCTGCAATCTTGGCCTGTGGTTGGGTAGGGAGTGGTGGGGCTTGTGGATTACAGGGTCTGGTGGGGAATGGTGGTAGTCTGACCTGTCTTCAGGTGTTCTGCCGGCTGACTGGCCTGTAACTGGGACTCCAGTGGTTCGTGGTGTGTGGGTGCAGGATTGTGTCCCTGGTCCCAAAGCCTAAGGGCTGGGGTGTTCATGTATGAGGATAAAGACTCACTTCTTTGTCTAATCAGGTCCTGGTGGGCTCTGTTTCAGGGAACAGTTACAGTGTCGGAGGGTGGATGGGATTTGGGGGAGGTTGGGCTTTTGGGTTTTGGCATCTGGTGGGGGATGGTGGTAGTCTGACCTGTGTACAGGAGGCCTGCCTATTGGTTTGAAACTGGGACTGCAATGGGTGGTGGTATAGGGACACAGGGTTGTGCCCCTGGGCCCCACCTATACAAACACTCACCTCTTAGTTCAATGCGGCACTGGCAGGCTCTGTCTTAGGGAATAGTTGCAGTCTCAGAGGGTGGGTTGATACATCATCTTAGTAGATTTTTCCTGTGATGTATATGTGATGTCCTTCCCAGTCACTTTTGATTGATTTTAGTTTGAAGTCTACCTTCTTAGATATTTAGTAGGCCTTTTACTCTGAGATAGTGTTTTTCTTTGAAGTTGAGGTGTTTCTTGTATGCAGCAGAAAAATGGTTCCTGTTTTCATATCCATTCTGTTATCCTGTGTCTTTTCATAGGTGAATTGAGTCCATTGATATTAAGGGATATTAATGACCAGTGATTGTTATTTATTGTTATATTTTTGAGATAGGATGTGTGTGTTTCCATGCTTTGGTATTTGCTTCTGTTAGTTTATCTATTACCTGTGATCTCATGGGTGGACCTAAATTCTTTATGTTGGAGTTTTGTTTCTAGTGTTTTCTGTAGGGCTGGATTTGTGGATAGATATTATTTAAATCTGGTTTTATCCTGGAATGTCTTATTCACTCCATTATGGTGACTGAAAGGTTTGCTGGGTATACTTTTCTGGGCTGGCATCCATGGTTTCTTAGTGTCTGCTCTACATCTGTTCAGGACCTTCTGGCTTTCAGAGTCTCCATTGAGAAGTCAGAGGTTATTCTGATGAGTCGGCCTTTATAAGTCACTTGACCTTTTTCCTTTGATGTTCTTAATATTCTTTGTTTATTCTTTATGTTTAGTGTTTTAATTATTATGTGATGAGGAGACTTTTGGGGGGGTCTCATCTATTTGGTGTTTTATAGTCCTCCTGTATCTTCATAGGTGTTTCCTTTTTTAAGTTGTGAAAGTTTTCTTCTGTGATTTTGTTGAATATAATTTCTGTGCCTTTGAGTTGGATGTTCTTCTTCTTCTATCTCTATTATTCTTAGGTTTGGCCTTTTCATGGTTTCCTGGATGTTTTGTGTTATGGCTTTTTTGGCTTTTGTGTTTTCTTTGACTGATGAATCTATTTCCTTCATTGTATCCTCCACACCAGAAATTCTCTCTTTCATCTCTTATATTCTGTTTGTTATGCTTGCATCTGTAGTTCCTGTTTATTTACTCAGATTTTCTATTTCCAGCATTCCTTCAGTTTGTTTCTTCTTCATTGCTTCTATTTCAATTTTCAGGTCTTGAACTGTTTTCTTCACCTGTTTAATTGCTTTTTCTTGGCATTCTCTACAGGTTTTATTGATTTATTCCAATTTTTTGTTCGTCTTTTCCTCATTTTCTTTAAGGGAAATTTTCATTTCCCCTTTAAAGACCTCTATCATCTTCATAAACTTATTTTTACGATCACTTTCTTCTGCTTCTTCTACTTTGTTATGTTCAGGTTTTGCTATTGTAGCACCTCTAGTTTCTGGTGGTGCCATATTGCTCTTTATGTTGTTGTATTTATTTTTACACTGTCATCTACCCATCTCTCCCTCTAATAGGTGCAACGGGTGCCTGTGTCTGAAAGAGCTACACTTGGTCCAGTCTGTGCTTTCTATGTCTGTATCTCAGGAGGCCACACTTGGTCCAATTGTAGCTTTTAGTCTGATTGAAGCTAGGGGATTCTGTGTCTCAGAGAGCTGCTCTTGGTCCAAACTGAGCTGGTGGATTCTGTGTCTCAGTGAGCAGTTTATGTCTCAGGGGGATGGGTGGGTTTGGCGTAGCGCATGGGTCTTGTAGATTGCAGGGTCCAATCATAGGTTTTTGTGGGGAAGCCTGCCTACAGGTGTCTTTCCTGCTGGCTAGCAACTGTGGCAGTGTTGGGTGAGGGTTCACAGGCACAAGTTGTGTGGGTTATGGGTTAGGGCCTAGGTCCTAGAGGCAGGACTCTCTAAGTGGGAGAATAGTCACTCATCTCAAAACTTGTGTTCTTAAATTGCTTTTTCTCGGGTATTTTGTCACAGCAATGAGAAAAGTAATATTACTATAATCAAGTAAATTGATAAAGGATGAATTCTGAGCTGGAAAAATCAATGTCTTCATTATAATTAAAGATCTGTAGCTCTTTTAGAAAAAAACATTATGCAGAAACAATTATATGTGCTTTGTCACCACATTTATTACCCAGTACTTCATATATACAAAGTAAGAGTTATACTAACTGAGCTATAGCCTTAGCCCAACTCTTTTATATTCATAACTCTCTGTTTTATCAACCCCTCTTCAGAAAATAGATTGAATAAGTTTTAAATAAATATGTATTTTTATTTGATGCGTGTTTGTGTTTTTGCCTGCAAACATGTTTAGGCACCATGTGCATGCAGTATCCCCAGAGACCAAAAAAAGGCATCAAATCCTCTGTAACTGGAGTTACAGAGAGTTAACTAGAATCTAATCACAGTCTTTTGCAAGTACAATAAGTATACTTAACTGCTGAGCCATCTCTTAAGTCCTGTGGAATAAGTTTGAATTTCATACAAATGAGCTTTTAAGAGTATCAATTTGTGTACAGAAATCACCAAACTCTTAAAACCAACAGTGGGTACAATTGGTGTAAAAAATCAACGTTATATGACAAAGTTATAATGAATATAGAGGCAGTAACCATCACATTATTTAGCTTCTGTCACTTTTAACAAGTAATGTAAATAATTGTATGGAGTGAATGAAGTTCAGTGTCAATGTATATTGCTTAACAAGAACATGGCCCTGGAAGTGACAAAGCCTTCCCCAGTGAGACTCAGAGAGATATTAAAGCTTTCCTCTGGTCTGAGAGATGCAAATTTTGGCAGTGTGTGAAAAAATGCTCACAGTAGTTTTCTCCACCAAGTCTTTACAACCTGAGATGGCTTCCCTACAAAGACTTCTCCTTTCAAGAGTAGCTAAACCTGGCTACTTTCTTGTCTTCATGTGACAATTCCACCATCTTGTTCATCTGTGTACAATAACCCTGTCTCCCTGTTCAACAGCATATAATAAACACTGTGATCTTTGAGGGAGCCCTGGCTTCTCCATTTGAGAGCCCAGACAACTCAATACCAGCTTTTCTCTACATATGTGTGTACTTTCTTCATTTTATAGTTACCCCATTCAGGGTTCCATAATCCAAGCCATGTAAGGATTGAACACAAAACATAATACATTTACAAAGAGAGAAACTTTACTTCCCTCATAGTTTTGGAGAATTCAGTCAATGAGTATGTTGGGTCTTTTGGAAATATGACTGTGGCAAAACATTATCTCCTGGGAAAATACTTACCTCATAACAGGCAGGAAGCAGTTAGATAAAATATATGGAGACTGGTACACCATTATTCCTTATTGTTCAACTGCAGCAGATAGAGAAAAGGAAGAACTGAAACCTAACTTCCCCTCCCAAAGAACACTTCTAAAGAGCTGAAAAATTTTTCACTAGGACCCAGTTCTTAGAATTTCCACCAAGATCTAATAGTGGCTTACATAGTTTTAGGTTTTTGTACACAGGTCTTTATGGCATATCTAGGTCTAAAATAGATCAGTCATTAGCAAGATATATTAACAAGATAATCACAGAATAATTTAGAATGACAAAACTAGGTTTTCTTTAGCAGTTTTAGGATTTTTGTGGAACAAATTCATTTAATTTACCATAGTTACAAATTGGAGAGGAACATATCATCAACATTACTAGATGCTGGACAAGATGCAAGTTTTTTTTTTTTTATTTTCTTTAAAATTCTTGCCAAAATTAGCATATCATGATGGGAAATTTCAGAAGCTAGTAATAGTTTTATAAGATAACTCTGTTACACAGTAAAGACATCAAATACTGTGAGGAATTGACTTATAGGTTTGGGTAATATCTATGGTGATGTGGTAATGGAAACATTATGTGGTTTTGGTGCAGGGTTATTACTGTCAATGCCCTCTAGTACTTGGGTTACAGGAGAATACCACTGTGCATGTTTTTGGGTGGGTTCTTGGGACGTAAACTCAGGTCCTCATGCTTGTGCATCAAGAACTTGACTGAGTGAGCCATCCTCCAGTCTAATAAGTGCCAAGTTGTTATTAATCATGTCACTATTGGAGATCAGAAGGAGATGAGAAAGAGAAGCACACAAAGATCTAGATATTTGTGAGGCTGTGTTCTAAGCAAGTTGGTGAATTAACTAAATTTTAGTGAGTTATTATTTTTCATATTTTATAGGCATTGTCTGTATGCACTTCTCACTTAAATGACTGAACAACACACACACACACACAAAAAAAAAAACTCGAAGGATTAATTACAACCAGTAAACAGGAAGGAAATCTAAACATTCAGTGGTGGTCACTAGCATCACACTACAAGATAACAGAAAAGAGTAATTTTTCTGTTGTGACTAAAGTACAATGAAACAGTGCCATTCTCCTGTAACCCAAGCACTAGAGGGCGTTGACAGGAATAACACTGCACCAAAGCCACATAATGTTTCTGTTAGCACATCATCATAGATATTACCCAAACTTACAAGTCAATTCCTCCCAATATTTGATGTCTTTACTCTGGAACAGAGTTATCTTTTTTTTTTTTTTTTCAAAACAAAACATTTTATTTGACAACAAACCCCTCACCCACCCACCCACACCCACCCACCCACCCACCCACCTGCCCTGGCTTGTTGTGACACCTATGACTTTAGATTGCCTTATGGTGGTCATTCATGCTAAGCAGCATTTTTTTAGTCAAAAGAAGTTCTGCATTCCACATCAGTTCACAAAAGTCCAAGTGTCTTCCGTGTGTTTTCGTATAGAGCTCTTGGGGAGATGGCGCCACTGTCTTTAACAATAGATTTGTTTACAAGTTCATTTATGTAACCAAAGCAGAAGTCTAAGAAGTGAGACCCGCGTCATAAGACACAACCTGAGCTAAGTCCAAGCCTAAGAACTAAGGACTCCAGCCTATGTGGACATAAGGCCTAAGAGATAAAGGGTAGAAGTTGGAGGCCTATAGCCTAGAACTCTGGAGGGACAGAATCCTAAGACCAGGGGAAAGCTGAAGATGAGACCCTCCCACTAACGTTCGTACTGTTAAATCCCCTTCCTTCTCTTGGACATTTTCAGCACTCTTTATCTATCTCTTAGATTTCCATTTGAGCCAGCTTCGCCTGAGATGTACTTTTCCATGTTGTCCTTTGCCGTAAAGGAACAAGCTTTTAGATTGGCAGTATTGTGCACGGGTCGGTCGTTAATCTGTTTTAAAGCTGATTTTAGCCATTTGTTAAATGTTTGTGTTTTAAAACTTCCATTTCTCGGAACAGAGTTATCTTATAAAATTATTACTAGCTTCTGAAATTTCCACTTCCTGGAAAGATGACAACTTATCCAAGGTAAGCAACCTGTGATAGACTTAAATAAAGATACTTACCACCAAAGTCAAACTTAGTGAACCAAAATGTATTATTGAGGTTACCTACAGGAGTATGGGTATGGATATGGAGTTACTTAAAGAAGCAGAAATGACTCAAAGGCAACTACATCAATGAAAGTACAATGAAACATGAATGGCATCTCCCAAAACCTGGAAGCCTAGACTCACTGTATAATTTGCAGGCAGCTCAACAGGTTGTAGAGTGTCTCTTCTAGGAAGCTCAGTTTGTCTGAACCTCTTCCAGGCAGCTCTGTTCTGGTCCGAGAGTGTCAGTTAGTAGTCCTTACTAGGTATATAAGCTTGGGGACAGGGGAACCTAGTGAATCTTGTCACTTTCAGGAACAGCCTGAAGTTTTTGAGATATTTACTTCTTGAGGCCTCTTTAAATTATTATTCTGCTTGTTTTCAGTTGTCTGTTTATGTGTTTTTTCATCTTTATTTCTTAGTACTCGTTCTACATTTTTTGAAATTATATAATTTCCTCCTTCTCTTTCTTCCAAATCTTCCCAATACCCCTCTTGCTCTCTTTCAAATTCAGAGCTGCTTTATTCATTAATTGTTAGAAAATGTATATATGTATATACTTGAATTTTAATGAGCTTTCCTGGAGGATGGCATGTTGCACCCTTTTTAGATTCTAAGATTAGATCATCCTGAGTCTTATTGAATTTCTTACAAGATGGAGTGTTTTATCTTAGAGGAAATTATCTTAGCCACACAATGGGACTAAGGAGGAAGTAAAGTAAATTGGGACCTTGCATATATGGTATACCAAAAATTGGATGTTGTCCATCTTTATATGAGGTTCTCTCACAGAATAACATAAACTGGGTAGTTTTTAAATAATATTTAATTTTTTTACAGTTCTAAAAATGAACATTTAAGATTAAGGAACCTTCAGGTTTTATATCTGACCAGAGTTTAATTGGTGATATCTGTTTCCTTTTGTGGAATGAGCAAGAAACATACTCTGGCATCTGCCTTTTTGTCTGTTTGAGATAGGATCTTATAGTACACCCGGTCCTCCTGCCCTGTGGTTCCCCATAATAGGCATCACTTTAGAGTGTCACTACATAGAGTTGAGTCTCTGATACCAGGGCTTAGCAAGGCCAACATTGTTACCACCTGTATATGATTCTTAAAACCATGAGTGTTTTGTGATTATCACCACACTAATGTAGGTGACAGAAAATATACATCCTATCCTTACAACTGACTTACCATACCAAGTTTGGCATATTTTTTTCAGAGCCTCGAGATTCTTCATTGATAGATAACATCAGTGGTTTAGACCAGGAGCTCTTAAAAGCATTCTCATAGGTCATAGATTTTAATTTTCAAACATTCCAGTTGAGTTTGTTTCTTTCATGGCACCTTCCTGGGGGATATTGATGGAAAGGTCAACACTATTAAATTATTAAATTAAATCAAAATAAACCAGGCATATTGATAGTATTAACATGAGAACGCTCTATAACATAAGTAAAAATACATGAATAAAAAAGGATATACATGTATATGTTTGTGTTTGTGTGTACATATATGAAGCTTTAATACCCTTATACATTGTCATTTGCATTTTCATTTTTTACCAATAGTGTAATTTATATGTAGAATGTGAGTAAGTAGAAGTGATACACTGTGATGTTAGGATTTAAGAGTAACATTTGGTAAAAATTAAGGTGCCTGGTTTCCTAGGATGGCCTTAAAAAACTATTACATTGTTCTTCTACCCTCTTGTGGCCAATGTTGGGTACTGCAGAAAGCTGACTCAGGTCCCTTGGAAAACAAGTGCATTCAGTCTTTAATTGATATCCCTGGAAGGCCTGCTCTTTTTTGAAAGGAGTGGCTCTGGGAAATTGGGGAGGATGAGAACTGGGAGGAGTGGAAGGAGGGAGAATGCATTCATGATGTATTGTATAAGAGAAGAATAAATACAAAGAAAAAAAAACACTTTTTCTTATAGAAACCTCTGTATATTGTCAGGGTATTTTATTATAATGCTTTGCTTTATTGTTACTTAAGCTTAAAAATGTTTCTAAACGATTTCTACTGAACACTTCAGATATTTTCAAAGTTTGCTTTCTAAGACTGAACATTCTAAAAGACTGAGGACCTTAAAGGACAAAGTTTGTAGCTGGCAACTTTTCAGTGATTTATTTAGACTACAGATAATTTTAAAAAACAGTAATTCCAAATAAAATTGTAAAAAATACAGGAAACACAGCAGAAAATTCAATAATCTACTTTATTCCATGCCATTTTTTAAACATTTACCAATGCTACAGAAATTAAGAAAGTAGTAAAAAAATTGTTGATTATATTTATGTAAATAGTTTTCATTTGCTTTTTTTGTGAACCAAATTCTCTCATCTTAGAATATTTCTTTCAATTACACTTTAGTTATTATCTTATTTCATGGTATAAGCACCTGTAGCATACATTCCGGATCTGTAGCAATTTCTATTCTAATAGGATAACAGACAAATGAAAGGATAGAAACTTAAATTGTTATGACTTTATGTTTACATCTCTTATTCATTCATATACATGTATGTATACACCACCATTTGCATAAACATATGAATACATGCATATGCATATATCATGCACATGTATATATACAAACTGTGTATAATGAGATAATGTGATTTGCCTTTTAGCTTTAATGTTTTTGTCTTGACAATTTTCAATTTTTAATAGAAACAAATATCCATATTTTTATATTTTTACATCTTAATTTAAATGCAATCATATCATTTCCCTTCTCTTATAGCCCTTCCTTTGTCTACTCTCTCAACCCATCCCATGTTCCTCTCCCTTCACTCCCTCTCAGATTTATGATTTCCTTTTTTTATTATTGTCACACACATATATGCATGCAAAAATATATAAATATGACCTCCTTAATAATTACTTCTATTGTATTCAATGTTTAAATTACTATTGTTAGCATGTAGCTTAAAGTTTCTCTGGTCCTGCCAGCCGCCTGCAGTGGCATGGGCTGCTCATAAAATAATCACTCAGAAGCTTATATTAATTATAACTACTTGGCCATTAGCTCAGGCTTATTACTGACTAGCTCTTACACTTAATTTAACCCATATCTTTTATCTATGTTTAGCCACATGGCTTGGTATCTTTTTTCAATTCTGGCTTGTCATCTTGTTTCCTCTGTGTCTGGCTGGTGTCTCTTGACTCAGCTCTTCCTCTTCCCAGCATTCCTTTAATCTGCTTATCCTGTCTATACTTCCTGCCTGGCTACTGGCCAATCAGCTTTTTATTAAACCAGTGTACAAAAGCATTATCCCACAGCATTAGAAGAATGATAATTACTCACATTTCAATGGACTGAACTTTTAAAATTATTCTTACATAATATGATAGATACTAAAACTTCAGTTGAACCAACCTTTAGTTAGCATCATTAATTTAAATTAAACATATTTCAAAGATAAAGTCACAATCTTCATGGCATCAGATGTTTTGAAAATTTGGGTTATAAAACATACAGCCGGGCGTTGGTGGCACACGCCTTTAATCCCAGCACTCGGGAAGCAGAGGCAGGTGGATCTCTGTGAGTTCGAGGCCAGCCTGGGCTACCAAGTGAGCTCCAGGAAAGGCGAAAAGCTACACAGAGAAACCCTGTCTCGAAAAACCAAAAAAGAAAAAAAAAAACATACAAATTTCTCTTTAGAAATATCAAGTTGCTTAGTGTAATAGTTCAAAGTCATTCAACCTGATTAACTTTTCTTTAACACAGTTTTCTATGGACTCTTTCTAACAGTAAAAGAAAATGTAGAAGCATAAAAGGAATTTGTTATCTATATCTGTTGAATATTGATTATTAAAAAGAAAACAGATCATCCTCCAAAGACTTTGTCTTTATTTCATGTGCAATGCCTTTCAAGAACCTGAGAAGGCATTCTAAATTAGGGAAATATTCATCAAGGAAATTATTTGGGTTGTTACAAAATAAACAGTTAATTTCTTTGATAACTCCATAAAGAAAACACAGCATATCACTTGTTCATGTGAAATTCAAAGCCTAGTTTTTCAAGGTGAGAGACTAGTACTCTCATAGGTTATTCACTGTAACTGTTGTTATCTTTAGAATGAAAGGTTTCACTAAGATAAATAAATCAACAGAAAAGTGCTTATGGTATAATTTCCAGTGCATATAATGATACAAAGGAATACAAACTTTCCCTTCAGTTGAAGGAATTAAGATGCCTTTTGAAAAGTGACCCAAGCTGGGCAATGGTGGTGCATACCTTTAATCCCAGCACTCAGAAGACAGAACCAGGTGGATCTCTGTGAGTTTGAGGCCAGCCTGTTCTACAGAGCGAGATCCAGGACAGGGACCAAAACTACACAGAAAAACACTGTCTCAAAAAATGAAAAAAAGAAAAGAAAAGTGACCCAAAAGTAAGGAAATGAGAGAATTAATAATATTGAGTATGAATATACCAAGGTCTGAGATGTTACAGTTTCATTTCTGTTGATGTGATAAAATATGTAGACAAAAAGCAATTAAGAGGAAAAGGGTTTATCTGGCTTACCATTGTAGGTTCCAGTTCATCAATATAGGATCGGTATAGGGAAGTAAAGGTGTCACTTCCAAGAAGAGAGGGAGAGGAAAGAGAGAAAAAGAGAGTGGGAGAGGGAGGAGGGGGAAGGAGGGAAGGAGTTACTGTCCTGACTTCCTTTAGTGGTGAACAGCAATATGGAAGTGTAAGCCAAGTAAACCCTTTCCTCCTCAACTTACTTTTTGGTCATCATGTTTTATCACAACAATAGAAACCCTAACTAAGACAGTATCCTTTTGTTAACTTTTAACTCCAGTAATTTTTGTTTTACGTATTGTTTATTGTACTGTTATGTTTTAATTCTTCTAAAATATTGGGGACTTCAGTATTATAAATGATTTAGGGAGAAAGAGATGGAACAGTCAAATCATAGGACAGAAAATAAATCATAATTAAAAATATTTCTTCTATTTTTAATTTTTTGGGAGACAATGTCATGAAGCTTAGACTGGTATCAATCTCACTCCATACATGGATTATCTTTTTCTTATTGTCTTCCTGTCTCTACCTCCCCAATGCTAGGGATTAAAGTGTGCACATGATACCAGCTGCTTTGCTTACTGCTTGTTTGTTTGTTTTTTCTTTGTTCATTTTCAGTGGTTTGAGACAGAGTCTTGATCTTTAGCCTTGGCCAGCCAGGACCTCACTATTCAAATTTAGCATGATACTCCTGCCTCTGCCTCTTGAAAACAGGGATTATAGGCATGTGCTACCCCATTAGGCTTATTATTTTTTTTAATAAGTAGCAATTTGTCTAGCTTTGACATTGAATAAATGTGATTCAAGCATTCAATAAGCTGAAATGAGTAGGTTGTGAGTTAAAAGACAAACTGGGCTACAGAGGGAGATGTTATTAAGAAAAATCAAGGTAGGTTTTGAAATTTATTATTGTTTTCTTGCTGCTGCCATTAAACCTGAGAATTTATACGTTTTATTACAATTCCTTCTCTGTTTTGGTTGGTATGTGTTTGCCTGGCTGTTCTGTTTTCCTAACCTTATTTTACTTTTCAGGTACTTTCTTCAAAGCCACTTAGCAAGGAATCAAAATATAAACTATTATATAATGAAGTATAAATATTAATTAATTAAACATTTGTAAAATGAAACTAGTTACAAGGAGCAGGGATTCCAAATTTGTAGAAAACTCTTTTTTTCCAAAATAATATTGATTATGTTTCAAATATCAGACCATAAAAGCTCAGTATGTTCTAAAGTGTTGGTACACATAGAAATTATATTTTTAAAAAATTTGCTGAAGATCTTCCCTCCCACTGCTTACATATGTCTATTATGAGTGATGACAGCAGGGATATCAAGAAAGGGTTTATCTCTGATGTACAGAATTTTAAAAAGCATGTCATATTGTAGTGTGAAACTTAAATATTGTGAAATAAAAGTATACAGGCGGCCACCACCTAATGTATTTCAAAGAAGGTAAATGGGTGGTAGAAAATTCCAAAGCTAATATTTCAGGAACAAAACAAGGTTTGAAGCAGTTTTTATATGGCATTCCTTAGGTTGGGTCCTAATGTTCTGATTTCCTTTAGTAAACAGAAGGTTATCAGGAACATGAATTTAGTGATCACATGCCCATGAGGAAAACAGAACAAGGTCGTGCTTGCAGTTGTTATGATGGAAAAACTGAGAAGTAATGAAATCATAAGGATTAGTTTAGGGCTTAGTCCTATTTGCAGAAAGTAACTGAGTAAAAGAATCCTAAGTCATGTCAATCCTTAACCATTATACACTGTAGCTGAAGTTTTCCTTTAATCCCAGTACTAACCATGGAGACCTGGAGGTCTGTATAGACAGGCAGTGATGAGGAAGTGATGTGGCTGGGCTTAGAGCCAATGAGAAGACAGAACAGGAAGGCAATAAAGGCACCAGTTAGACAGGAAGAAGCTCTCTTGGGAAGCTACGGGGAGGTGGTAAGCTATGGTTAGTTGGCGGCTAATGCTCTGATCTCTAGAGCTTATACCTCTGTATTTGGCTCTGTGTTTCTTACTTAATAAGACTGTTTAGAAATTCATCTACAGCACACTGAGATCTTTGTTCATTTACCAAGCAAGTACGTTTGCTTTATTTTCTCCATAGCATTAAATTATACATTATTACTTGGCTGTATAGAACTAGCATCTAAAAATCCATTTTTAAGTAAGTAAAAGAAAAAAGTCTTTATGTATGAAATTTTCTCTGATCTACAGATAAAAGCAATCATGGGAAATCCTTTGCTCCAAATATAAATCATTTAATTAAGAAGAAAGGGAGAAATGATATGAAAACTTGAATGTTTCAGGCAGGTACAGAACTGCAATATTGGTCCTTTCATGGATAAATTTAAGAATGCATCTCAAATACTTTACTCTCATTATACCAAATAATGTTTTGCAAATGGCAAATGATCATGAAACTGAATAGCACATTTCTGTGACTTTTTCTTTTTCCTTTATAATTGATATTATAAAATATCCACTTTTTTCTTTTGGTATCTTAGTGATAAATGTACTACATTTTTAGTCCTTTCTGTCATCCTGTTTCCTAAGAAGTAAATGAAAAACAGAAAGTCATGACAAAGTCTAAATGAATGGGAGAAAGTCCTACTACTTTGTGGGGGAAACCCTGTGCTTTGGGCCACCTGAAAGTTTACAAAGACCCCTGATTCCAAATGCATTAAATTTGGTCAAGGTTATAGCCTACAAGATTATTGGATGCAGTGGTGAAGCAATTTGCTTTGAGCCCTGCCTTTCCACTGACACTCTAATCTAAGCAGTGAGACTACCATAGAAAATCACCATACTATGTGGCAGTATAGTTATTCTCTATTATACTGTAAACTTATTTGCTCATTAAACACAGTGTTAACACAGTTTTGACTAGTTCCTTTACCCCTTTCCACTTCATTTATTCACCATGCTTCATTCTCTATCATCTTTTGTGAATGGTATTGCTTTCCCAGTCTTCCATTTTTTCTTATATTAAGTCCTTTTCAGTGTTTCTCCTCTGACCATTACCTTGCCTTTCTTATCACTTTGTCAAGAAAATCGGCTTTGGTACTGTTCTATAGAATTGTTTTCCATTTATGGTTTTTCTAGTTTTCTTTTTTCTTTTGTAAAAGAACTTAGATGACCCTTTTCCTCAATTAACCTGGTATTTAGTTTTTTTTTTTTTTTTTAATATATATAGTTCTCCATCTATCTGTCTTGTGAAGGAACCTGAAATAATACTGAAAAGGCTCTAGGTTCATTTCTCAGTATTGAAAAAAGAATTGAAAGTTTGAAATCCCCCCCACCCCCACCACTAAAATCCTACCAGTGGCCTTATCCTCAATAAGGAGCATCTCCCAGAAAGTATTCACTGCTAGTAGTTCATCAGTAAGGGATGGGGCTTGGTGAAAACCTACCCTCTCTATGCTGGGATTATGGCTGGCTTGATTTCATGTAAGTCTTTTGCAGGTAACTATAGCTGTCTTGAGATCATGTTTGCATATGTTTTAAGAAGGAAATCATAGATTATGAGGAGAAATTACTACTACCATTTTCCTAAATCAACACAGTTTCTAACTACATTCTAAAACTTTACACTTAAAATCACAGATAAGTATAACACTCATCCCTCATCAGAGAGGCTTCTTTTTTTGCAACAGGTGGAAGTTACTACAGACATCCACAACTACTCAAAATTCAGAGAATATGTGTTTGGGAGGTTCCTAGACCCAAATAAAATATATATAATACAATCTCTATACCTAAGGCTTAGGTAACATACTGTAATATGGGGAAGTAAGATTGTAAGAGCCAGAGGACCAAGATATCTACTAGTAGTATCTTCTAGACATGACAGTGATGCTGTACCTATAAAATATCAATATAGATGTTATACAATACCTGAATAATGACCAAACATGAGGGAATGGAGAAAGTTTCACAAAGCATTAACAGTACATAAAGAGCTGTAAGAAATCAATGATTTCTGAGGAAGAGAGAATTAGTTTCCTTCAGGAATAAGCCCCCTGATGATCTGTCTTAAACACATGCACACACATGCACATATACGCAATACTAAATGAACTCAGTAGGTTATTTATATGCATGGATATAATGTATTATATATTATATATAACAAAGGAATTTAAATATATTAAGAAAAATATGATCATGAATTTGAGAAGCTGTGCTGCAGGACATGAGAAGACTTGGTGGGGAAAAGGGAAAACAGTGAAAAATGAAGGAATGTAATTACAGTACTTATGTAGAATTACCCAAAAAATTTGCTAAAATTTGTAAAAGAATATGTAAAGATAAAAACTATGAATTCATTTCATACACTTTGCTGAGAAGTATAAGAGAACATCAATATGTAGCTTTTCATATTTATATTACTATTCTAAGAAAACACTTTTAAAAGTGTAAAAAATCTCATTTTAGATAAATATACATTTTTAATAATTATCAACTAGAGAAAGCATATGACTATTATTGTAAAGTAGAGTAAATTCAGATTAAAATTGATATCCTTTCTTTATATCTGGGAGATGATACATGTGAGTTTGTGGTTTACAGGATATAGGAAGGTGTTGAATTTTTTTGTCTCTTTTTTTATTTAAATTTTTAAAACTTATTTTACATACCAACCACAGATCTCCCTCTCATCCCTCTTCCCACTGCCCCCACCCTGCCTAATCCCCCTGAACTACCCCTCATCCCCTCTTCCTTAAGTGTAAGTTCTCACATGGGGGAACAGGAAAGCCTGGTATATTCAGTTGAGGCAGGACCAAGCCCCTCCCCACTACATCAAGGGTGAGCAAGGTGTCCTACCATAGATAATGGGATCCAGAAAGCCAGCTTATACACCAGGGATAGATCCTGTTCATACTGCCAGAGGTCCTCCAAACAGACCCAGCTACACAACTGTCTCCCTTATGCAGAGGGTCTAGTCCGGTCCCATGCAGGTACAACAGCTGTCAGTGTAAAGTTTGTGTGTTCCTATGAGCTAGGCTCAGTTGTCTCTGTAGATTTCCATATCATGTTCTTGACCTCTTTACACATACAATCACTCTTCCTTCTCTTCGACTAGGTTCCTGGAGCTTGGCCTTGTGCTTCATTGTGGATTTCTTCATTTGCTTCCAACAGTTACTGGATGAAGTTTTTATGATGATGGTTAGGGTATTCACCAATCTTATTACCAGTGTAGGCCAGTCCAGGCACCCTCACCACTATTGCTAGTCATCTCTGTGGATTCCTGGGAATTTCCCTAGCACCTGGTTTCTCCCTTATCCCATAATGTCTTCCTCTATCAAGATATCTCTTTAATTGTTCTCCCATTTCGTCCCTCCACCAGCTCAACCATTCTGTTCCCTCATGTTCTCATCCCCTATCCTCTCCCCTCTATTGCTGCCCCTCATCCCCAGTTTACTCATGGAGATCTCCTCTGTTTCTCCTTCTGAAGGTGATCCATACATCCCTCTCAGGGTCCTCCTTGTTTCCTAGTTTCTCTGGAGGTTTGTGTAGTAGTCTGGTTATCTTTTGATTTGTATCTAATATCTACTTATGAGTAAGTACATACCATGTTTGTCTTTCTGAGTCTGGGTTACCTTACTCAGGATGATATCTTCTAGTTTCATCCATTTGTCTGCAAATTTCATGATGATATTGTTTTTTACAGCCGAGTAGTAATCCCTTGTGTATCTGTACCACATTTTCTTTATCCATTCTTTGGTTGAGGGGCATCTAGGTTGCTTCCAGGTTCTGGCTACTATGAGTAATGTTGCTATGAACAGAGTTAACCAAGTGTACTTGTAGTATGATTGAGCATCCCTTGGGTGTACACACAAGAGTTGTATTCCTGGGTCTTGAGGTAGATTGATTCTGAATTTTCTGAGAAGTGGTCAGGCCATACAGATTTCCAAAGTGGCTGCACAAGTTTGCACTCCCACCAACAGTGGAGGAGTATTCCCCTGCTTTGCATCCTCTCGAACATGAGCTGTCATCAGTGTTTTTGATCATAGCCATTCTGAGAGATGTAAGATGGTATCTCAGAGTTGTTTTGATTTGAATTTCTCTGATGACTAAGGATTTTGAGCAATTCCTTAAATGTCTTTTGGCCATTTAGGATTCTTTTGTTGAGAATTCTCTGTTTAGATCTGTAGCCCATTTTTTAATTGGATTGTTTGATATTTTGCTGTCTAGTTTCTTGAGTTATTTATATATTTTGGAGATTAGCCCTCTGTCATATGTGGGGTTGGTGAAGATCTTTTCCATTCTGTAAGCTGTTTTTTTTTTTTTTTTTGTCTTATTTATTGTGTCCTATGCCTTACAGAAGCTTCTCAGTTTCAGGTGGTCCCATTTATTAATTGTTGCTCTCAGTGTCTATGCTACTGGTGTTATATTTAGGAAGTGGTCTCCTGTGCCAATGCATTCTAGGCTACTTCCTACTTTCTCCTCTGTCAGGTTCTGTGTAGCTGGATTTATGTTGAGGTCTTTGACACACTTGGATTTGAATTTTGTGCATTTTGATAGATATGGATATATTTGCAATCTTCTACATTGTTGACATCAATTTATGCCATCATCATTTGTTGAAGATGCTTTCTTTTTTCCATTGCACAGTTTTGGCTTCTTTGTCAAAAATCAGGTGTTCATAGGTGTATAGATTAATGTCAGGATCTTTAATTTGATTCTATTGGTCCACATGTCTGTTTTTATGCCAATACCATGTTATTTTTATTATTATAGCTCAGTAGGAGAGCTTGAAGTCAGGGATGGTGATGCCTCCAGAAGTTGGTTTATTGTAAATGATTGTATTAGACATCCTAGGTTTTCTGTTTTTCTGTATAAAGTTGAATATTGTTCTTTCAAGGTCTGTGAAGAATTGTATTGGGATTTTGATGAGGATTACATTGAATCTGTAGATTGCTTTTGGTAAGATTGCCATTTTCATTGTGTTGGTTCTACCTATCCATGAGCATGGGAGATCTGGTCATTTTCTGACATCTTCTTCAATTTCCTTCTTCAGAGACTTAATGTTCTTGTCATACAGGTCTTTCACTTGTTTGGTTAGAGTTGCTCCAAGGTATTTTATGTGATTTGTGGCTACTGTAAAGGGGGGCATTTCTCTCATACCTTTCTTGGCCCATTTATCATTTGTGTATAGGAGGGCTACTGATTTTTTTTAGTTAATCTTTTATCCTGCAACATTACTGAAGGTGTTTATCAGTTGTAGGAGTTCCCTGATAGAATTTTGGGGTCACTTATGTAGACTATTATATCATCTGCAAATAGAGAAAGTTTGACTTCATCCTTTCCAATTTTTATCTCCTTAATCTCCTTTTGCTGTCTTATCTCTTTAGCTAGAACTTCAAATACTATATTGAATAGATATGGGGAGAGTGGAAAGCCTTGTCTTGTTCCTGATTTTAGTGAAATCACTTTGAGTTTCTTTCTCTCCATTTAATTTGATGTTGGCTGTTGCCTTGCTGTAAATTGCCTTTATTATGTTTAGATATGTTCCTTGTATTCCTGATCTCTCCAAGACCTTATTATGAAGGGTTGTTCGATTTTGTCAAAGGCTTTTTTAACATCGAATGAGATGACCAGGTATTTTTTTTTCTTTCATTTTGTTTATATGGTGTTTTACATTGACAGATTTTCATATGTTGAACCATCTGTTCATCACTGGGATGAAGCCTACTTGGTCATCGTGGATAATTTTTTGATGTGTTCTTGGATTCAGTTTGCCAGTATTTTATTGAGTATTTTTGCATCAAAGTTCATGTGGGAGATTAGTCTTTAATTCTCTTTCTTTGTTGCATCTTTGTGTGGTTTTGGTATCACAGTGACTGTAGCCTCATTAAAAGAGTTTGATTATATTCCTTCTGATTTTATTGTGTGGAACAATCTGAAGAGTATTGATTTTAGCTCCTCTTTGTAATTATGGTAGAATTATGCACTGAAACCATCTGGTCCTGGGCTTTTTTTCTGTTTTGAGACTTTTAATGACTGTTTCTTTCCTTAGGGGTTATCGGTCTATTTAAATTGTTTATCTGGTCTTGATTTAATTTTGGTATGTGGTACCTATCTAGAAAATTGTCCATTTCTTTTAGATTTTCCAATTTTGTGGAGTACATGTTTTTGAAGTATGATCTGTTGCTAGAGTTTTCCCCAGTCCTGCTTGGCCCACGGTCAGGACAAATCTCTCTCACCCACCAGACCCACAGCTGTTAAAACCCAACCAAGTAAACACAGAGACTTATATTTCTTATAAACTGCATGGCCGTGGCAGGCTTCTTCCTAACTGTTCTTATTTCTTAAATCAACACATTTCTATTAATCTATAAGTTGTCATGTGGCTTGTGGCTTATCGGTACCTTAACATTTTCTCATGGCGGCAACTGGCAGTGTCTCTGACTCAGCCTTCCACTTCCCAGAATTCTCTTCTCTGCTTGTCCCACCTATACTTCCTGCCTGGCTACTGGCCAATCAGTGTTTTATTTATTAACCAATCAGAGCAACACATTTGACATACAGAACATCCCACAGCATTTCCCCTTTTCTTTTTTTCAAAAAGGAAGGTTTTAACTTTCACATAGTAAAATTACAGACAACAAAACAATTATCAAGCAAGAATTACAGTTATAATATCTAGTCTTTTTATAATAACTAGTCTATTTGGCAAAATTAAAGAAGATATCGTATCTATCTTATATATGTGATTCTAAGGTTTCATATCTAACTTATCTTTTATCATAACTAAGGAAAATTATAACTATCTCTATTGTTCAACTACATCAAAGACCTCAGAAGGATATATTTTTACCTGAGAAATGGGAAAGGGATGCAAGCAATTTTTGGGAGTCTTGCAAGGTAGACAGAGACAGCTGGCAGCCTGGACAGTCACCTAACATTCCTTTGTAAAGTTGGGGAATCTGTCTTTAGCCCACAGGCCTAGAGTCTCTCAGTCATTTTTCTCTGTGTCCTATAGAATGTCTGGCAGTTTTCTTTCACCAAGCAAAGTTCAGTGGTCACCTTCCTATGGGTCCTGTATGTCCAGCTGATCAATCAGTCCAGGCAAGAACAGTTTCTTGCCCAAATGGCTATTTTTGCCAAGAAGAAGATAAACTCCATATGGAGTGTCTTCAATTCCCATCCTCTTCTCTGAAGTAAATCAGTGCTGCCAGGAGCAGACATGTCTCATTGTCCAGAAAGTCTAAATTTTTAAAACATTTTAAATGCCATATTCTGTAGGTCTTTGAAGTGGTTGAAGATTACCTGTCTATCTGAAATACATCTATGCATACCTAGAAAACTTAACATGATTATAAGTTTGACTATCATAGAAGACTAATTGATCTGTATTTCTTTTTTTTTTTTTTTGGTTTTTTCATGACATGGTTTCTCTGTGTAGCTTTGCACCTTTCCTGGAGCTCACTTGGTAGCCCAGGCTGGCCTCGAACTCACAGAGATCCACCTGGCTTTGCCTCCCGAGTGCTGGGATTAAAGGCGTGCGCCACCAACGCCCGGCTGATCTGTATTTCTTAATTATCCATTACAATCTAAATGAGTTACATAAACATAATACCTCAAATGAGAGAAGAAATATATATACAGTATAACAAAATTAAGTTTAAACTGCATATGGAGTTAACTTTCATTGTGGCAAAAGTTAGCCAATGGACAACAAAGTATCCATGAATCGGCTGCTGAAAAACAGGACAATATGGCATCATCCCTGAAGTGGCCTTTGCACTGGAAAAGGTACAGTGCCCTTTTCTTCAAAGGCATCTGAACAGGCAGGAAGTATATGTGGGACTAACTGAGAGGAGAATTGAGAGAACAGGAAGGCAGAGAGGGAGACACTGCCAGCTACCGCCATGACAAGGAAGATGTAAGGTACCAGTAATCCACGAGCCACGTGGCCAAGTATAGATTAAGAGAAATGGGTTAATTTAAGATATAAGAACAGTTAACAAGAAGCCTGAGCCATTAGGCCAAACAGTTCAAATAATATAAGCATCTGTATGTGTGTTTATTTTATAAGTGGGCTGTTGGACTGCAGGGGCTTGGCGGGACCTGGAGAGAAAACTCTCTAGCTACAATGATCTGATGATTCTCTAGATTTCTTCATTGTTGTTATGCCTCCCTTTTCATTTCTGATTTTGTTAATTTGGATGTTCTTTATCTGCCATTTCGTTAGTTTGGATAAGGGCTTGTCTATCTTGTTGATTACCTCAAAGAGCCAACTCTTTGTTTCAAAAAAGGAATTGCTCTCTTTGGTTCTATTTTATTGATTTCAGCCCTAAATTTGATTACTTCCTGGTGTCTACTCCTCCTAGTTGATTTTGCTTCCTTTTTTTCCTAAATTTTTCAGGTGTGCTGTTAAGTGGCTAGTGTGTGATTTCCCCAACTTATTTATGTGGTTATTTAGAGCTATGAACTTTCATCTTTTTACTGCTTTCATAGTTTCCCATAAGTTTGAACATGTTGTACATTCATTTTCATTGAATTGTAGGACGTCTTTAATTTCTTTCTTTATTTCTTCCTTGATCCAGTGGTGATTCAGCTGAGCATTATTCAGTTTCCATGAGTTTTTAGGCTTTCTGTAATTTGTGTTGTTTTTGAAGTCTAACTTTAAGCCATGGGGCCTGATAAAATACACAAAGTTATTCCATTATATATTTTTTTATATGCTGAGATTTGCTTTGTGACCAAGCATGTGGTCAGTTTTAGAGAAGGTTCTATGGGGTCTGAGAAGAAGATATATTCTCTTGTATGTGAGTGGAATGTTCTATAGATGACTATTAAGTCCATTTGATTCATAATGTCTGTTAATTCCCTTAGTTCTCTGTTAAGTTTCTGTTTGTAAGACCTGTCTAGTAGTGAGAGAGGAGTGATGAAGTATTCCACTATTGGGTGTGTGTGGTTTGATGTATGATTTAAGCTTCAGTAATGTTTCTTTTACATATGTGGGTTCCCTTGTATTTGGGACATACATGTTCAGAATCTAGACATCATCTTGATGTTTTTTTTTCCTGTGATATGTAATGACCTTCTCAATCTCTTTTGATTAATTTTAGTTTGAAGTCTATTTTGTTATATATTAGTATAGCTATACCAGCTTGTTCAAGATGAATTGGTAAATGGTCTTATTGGTAAAAAAAAAAAAAAAAAAAACCTGGATCCAGATACTGGGGTGAAAAACTGAGAGATCAGAAGAATAGGACAAGCCAAAGCCAACCTCACCTCACGAACGCCTCACCTTCCAAAGAGAGCTACTTCCTGTATACCCATTTCTGTCCCTGCCATCTCCCTATCTCTGCCCAGTTACATCACTTCCTCTTTCTGCCCAGCTCTGTCATTTGCTGTCTGTCTCTATATAACTCCATACATTTATGGTTAACTAGTATTGGAATTAAAGGAATGTGGCACCATGCCTGGCTCTGTTCCCAGTGTTGCCTGAACTCATAGAGATCCTGATGGATCTCTACCTCTCGAATACTAGGATTAAAGTTATGTGCTGCCATTGCCTGACTTCTATGTTTAATATAGTGGCTGGCTTTTTTTTTCTTATCCTCAGAAAAGCTTTATTAGTATGCACAATATATTGGGGGACACAATATATCACCACAAGCTTGTTTCTTATGTCCATATAACTGGAAAGACTTTTCCCAGCCCTTTACTATGAGTTAGTGTCTTTCTTTGATGTTGAGGTATGTTTCTTGTATGCAGCAGAAGTACGGTTCCTGTTTTCATATCTGTTTTGTTTAGCCTGTGTCTTTTTATTGGCAAATTGAGTCTATTGATACTGGGTTATATTAGTGATATGTGATTGTTAATACCTGTTAGTTTTTGGTGGTAGGGTTGTGTGTTTCCCTTCTTTAGCATTTGATGGTATGTGATTATCTATTACTTGTCTTTTCATGGGTGCATCTAAATTCTTTAGGTGTGATTTTTCCTTCTAGTGATTTCTGTAGGGCTGGATTTGTGGATAGGGATTATACAAATCTGATTGTATCATGCAATAGCTTGTTTACTCCATATATGGCTATTGAGAGTTTTACTGGGTATAATTGTCTTGGCTAGCATCCATGGTCTCTTAGTCTCTGCATAATGTCTGTCCACAACCTTCTGGCTTTCAGAGTCTCCATTGAAAAATCAGGTGTCATTCTGATGGGTTTGCCTTTATATGTTACTTGACCTTTTTACTTTGCAGATCTTAATATTTTTTTTTCTTTATTCTGTATGTTTCGTGGTTTGATTATTATGAGGCAAGAGGACTTTTCTTTGGGGTCTGGACTATTTGGAGTTATGTAAGCTTCTTGTATCTTCATAGGCATTTCCTTCTTTAGATTGGGAAAGATTTCTTCTATGATTTTGTTGGCAATATTCTTTGTGCCTTTGAACTGATATTCTTCTTCTTCTATCCCTATTATTCTTGGGTTTGGTGTTAGCATGGTGTCCCAGATTTCCTGGATGTTTTGTGTTATGGCTTTTTGGCTTTAATGTTTTCTTTGACTGATGAATCTATTTCCTCTATAGTATCTTCAATGCCAGAGATTCTCTCTTCTATCTCTTGCATTCTGTTGGTTATGTTTACACCTGTTGTTCATGTTTGTTTACTCAGATTTTCCATTTCCAACATTCCTTCTGTTTGTGCTCTTTATTCTCTCTATTTCAATTTTCAAGTCTTGAACTGTTTCCTTACCTGTTTGATTGCCTTTTCTTGCCTTTTTTTAAAGGAGTCATGGATTTCTTTCAATTTTTTTGTCTTGTCCTTGATTTCCTTAAAGGAATTTTTCATTTCCACTTTAAAGCCTCTATCATCTTCTTAAAGTCATTTTATGGTCATTTCCTCTGTTTCTTCTACTTTGGGATGTTCAGGTCTTGGGGATGTAGAACCACTAGGTTCTGGTGGTGCCGTGTTGCTTTTTATGATGTTGAATGTATTCTTGCACTGGTGTCTGCCTATCCCTTCCTCCAATTGGTGCAAATGGTTTCTGTGTTTCAGGGAGCCACTCTTGAACCAATCAGCTCTCTTTGTCTCATCATAGCTCTTGGTCCAATTGGAGCTGGCAGAGTCTGTGTCTCAGGGAGCAGTTGTGGACTAAGAGGATGGATGGGTTTGGGTGGTAGAGTGGGGCTTGTAGATTATAGGGTCTGACAGGGGGTGGTATTCAGACCTGAGTGTAGGATTCCTGCCTGCTGGCCTGCAATTGGGACTGCAATGGGTGGGTGTATGGGGACACAGGTTGTGCCTATGGACCTAAAGCCTAGAGGCTGATGTGATCTGCTTGGAGAATACAGACTCACCCCTTGGTTTAATATCCAATAGGAGCTGGTAGAGTCTGTTGGTACTTACTTTTTTTTGTTTTTTGTTTTTTGTTTTTTGTTTTTGTTTTTTGTTTTTCGAGACAGGGTTTCTCCACGTAGTTTTGGTGCCTGTCCTGGATCTCACTCTGTAGACCAGGCTGGCCTTGAACTCAGTGATCTGCCTGGCTCTGCCTCCCAAATGCTGGGATTAAAGGCATGTGCCACCACTGCCCGGCTGGTACTGACATTTTTTAATCAATATTATGACATCTATTAAAATATTTCTTTCCAATAAGAGAGTATGTAACTTGTATTTTATTGAAGAAGTTCATATATAATAACAAAATATTTTGTGTACTACTTACCTATTAGTAAAATAAGTGACATGTATTTTCTGTTTTCAAACTCTCTAAGAAGTCTTAATATTAACCTGAAGATTCTTTTTTTCCCTCTTCCGATCTCGTGTATTTTTTTTTTAGAGGTTTCTCTGTGTAGCTTTGCCCCTTTCCTGGAACTCACTTGGGAGACCAGCCTGGCCTCGAACTCACAGAGTTCCGCCTGCCTCTGCCTCCCGAGTGCTGGGATTAAAGGCGTGCGCCACCATCGCCCGGCTAACCTGAAGATTCTTAATAGGAAATTTAAATTTAAAATTTGACTTATCCACTCTGAACAACTGACTTACTCATGTGTGGGATTTCTGTGAAACATTTTACTTATTTTGTTTCACATGCTTTTACTACAGTTTGTGGGTAAGGATATAAGGAAATAAAAATACACCGCTTTCTGTATTTTTCAGCCATTAGTGAGTCTACTTTTATTTCTGAAGCAGAAAAAGTATTTGTTAATCATATATACCCACAAGTGTTGTTAATAAAATTAAAGCATTCAAACTGTTTTCCATATTCTTTATTTTTAGTGGATAGAGATAACATAAAACAAAATTGTGAGATGTTTCAGATGCATAAATTTTTAAATGGCTTTTTCTTTGTCTACCATTATGATGTTCTATGACACAACTGTTAACATCTAGTTCCTTGTCTCCTATAACTCAGCATCATAAACCCCACTGACACAATTTTGTCTGAATCTGACATCTTTTCAGGCTATTTATTTATGTTTTTGCTAGAGAACCCAGCAAATAAATAAATCTTATTCCATTTAGGATCCTGGGTCACTTTTGTTTCTACCAGATAAATTTTCATGGGCTTATCTCACTTTAATGCCAAATACTAGTAGGATTTGGACATGTTATCATTGCCACTTTAAACTGAAAGATATAACCTTGGAGTTTGTTTTTTTTTTTTATGTTTACAGACACTGTCTGTGTGTAATTTCTTGTCTTCTGTAGTATATAAACAAAAAGGCACATATTAGAAGGGTTCTGTCCACATTAATTTACTCTATTTCCTTTAATGACTCATAAATTTAACTACTATATGCCATGTTCTCTCTTACACAATGATCTTATTCTCAAAAAACATTTTAAATTACTTGATAGTTATTTCAAAATTATAATGTTTTTCTTTGAGACATTCAGGGTCAATTTATCAATTTTATAATGTTTACCACTTAAAAGTCTAGTGCCTTAACTCACTTCATTTAGCAGATATATTTTGATCATTCACTGTGAGCAAGCCTTATACTGTTATACAACACTAATATCTGTCATACAATAGAACAACTAAGATAAAACTTTGAGGTTACAACAAAATCAATGCTCTATAGGATATTGTCCATATTATCAATATAATACATTCTAATTTCTGCTTCATTTTCCAGTGCAAATTTACATTTTATTTTCTTCATACCAAATAATATACTAACATTTCTGAATAAATCATCACTCATGCTAGTAATTGGCTGAAGAAGACAATTTATGGTAGAATGTGACAGTTTTTTAACAGGGGCTGCATATGTGTTGAAAAGCATTTATATAGCTGAATTAACAGAGAATATGTTATCTTATACTTTTTATTACATCTAACATAGTAGCAGTATTTCCTGTCTTATTCTTTAATGTTTGCAAAGCATCTTTTTGTTCATTATATGGCATCTCAATGATAAACAAGATAATATTTCTTCTGGATTTCTACCACTGGCATAAATTAGCAAACAAAAACTAAATGAATGTAATGTATACAAGAACTTTGGATATACATGTACAATATGCTGTGATTAGTACTTATATAACATTTCACATAGTTACCACTTTGTTTCTGTGACAAAAAGAGTAAGATCTACTCTGTTAGCATATTTCAGTTATGCAATATTTCATTTTACATTAATATATGTTTTTATTTTTAAAATTAAATATAATCACATAATTTCCCTTCCCCTTTGCTCCTTGTGGATCCTTCCAGTCCCTCTCAAATTTATGTACTCTTTTACTTTAATTTTATATATATGTATATATATATATATATAGATATATCTTTAAATGTATAAGTAGATAAATAGCTGTACATTACATCTTCAGATATTGCTCAGTCCACATAATGAAATGTCACATTTTTCCATAGATTGTTCCTCTGTGTGTTGAGTGCCTCCTCTAATACACATAATACACAGATGTATATTTTTAGTTTGATACCACCTCTATATGTATAGGTTGCATTTGTTGCTTATGATTTTGGGGTTATAATGAAAATTATCATTTCATAGACAAGCACTGGGGAGCTTTACCCCAGTGTTTTCTTTTAGTAGTAAATTACATCTATAATAATCTATACAGAGGGCTTTTTTTGCATAGTATGAGTTAAAGATACAATTTTAGACATTTGCATTTGAATATACAGTTTGCCTTTTATTGAAAAATCTGCATTTTCACCATTGCAAGGTTTAGCATTCTTGTGGAAGATCAGTTGACTGTATATATACAGATTTCTTTCTGGGCTCTTGTGAATCAAATTATAGGTGAATGTATGTATTTTGCTGAATTAAAACGTGTTGATTTTGAACAGCACTAAACACTATCCTTGGAAATTAAATGTCAATACCAAGTATACTCTCTTAGGAACAAATGAAATGGAACAAATATATCCACAGGAAACAACTGAAAGGTCCTCAAAAACCCCAGCCAGAATGACATAATAGTGAGAATCTTACTCTTTTGTAAGTGGTCAGTAGGGACCTTGTTGAGGCAGATCTCCCTTGTTTCTGCTACTGTGCTGTGTTCTCCAGGATAGCTGGCCCCTAAACTTCTGGGCAATTTCTATTTTCTCTGCCTTCCAGCTACATTGTATGAATAGTGTGTTAATAAATGCATGCCACTACATTACACATTATTCTCTAAATTCTGGGGATTGAAACTCAGTGCTAATCATTATAAAATGGAGATAATTATTCTTTTCTGGAGGTTTTGCAACTAAAATAATAAGATACATAAAACATAAATTATTTCCATAGTTTTTATGCTTTATAGAAGAATGATATCACTTAATGTACATATAGGTTCATATTTTTATTTTGTAAATTAAAGTTTATTTGTATTTTGGCAGTGTTTGAAATCTCTGGATACCTAAGATTAACTTCAGTACTTGAAATGTGTTAATAGCCCATTTGAACTTAAAGAAGGTACCTCAAGTGGTTGTTCATTAAATATTAAAGACTGTTTCCTATGATATATCCTGCCATATATCATCAACTCTAAGTATCAAAATGTTTTCAAGGACTAGTTTTGTTGATTTCTACAATTTCTCTGTGCATACCATACGTATTGACTTGTTTCACTAACTCTTATTTAAATTTTAAAGACTATAATTTTTCTTATTTAGTAAACCCCACATAATTGAATTTAACTTACGTGTAATTTTAATCTGTTCTGAGATGAGGATATGCTAGATGATAAAGATTCAGAGGTAAGTATAATTAAGTACCTGCTTTCAAAAGGTCAGGGCATAGTAATGAAATACAGCCATAAACAATTGTAGTGTATTATCTTCAGAGACATTAAAGTGGCACGTGCTGGTGCCATGGGAAATAGAAATGCCAATTGAGCTTTGTTAGATGTGATTTCCTTTATTTCCTCCTGCATTCAGAAAATATATGTTCATCATATACTATGAATGTGCCAAGCATTGTTCATTTTCAGATACATTGTAAATCAAATATAGGAATTATTCCTGTTCTCTTACATCTTGCGTTTTATTAGTAAAGGCCACCTGATTATTACTTTAAATAGAACATTTCTACCATATTAATGAAGGAAGAGTAGAGGTACCTAGTGCTAGAAGAGCTCCTAATAGGTGTATTTGATCTGTTTTCAAATTCATTTGGTGAGTAGATTATCTTAGAATACAACTAAGAGATAAAGGTTAAATGGGGGTTGATTGGTTTGAATTTGGTCATTTGTGATGTGGGCACAAAGAAGAGTATGTTTTGGAGAGTATATAGTCGCTGGGAATTGCGGAGTGCCCTACAGATTACATCCTATTATTGTCTAGATTTTGAATAAATTTAGAAATTAAAAAGACAAAATACTAGGACATTTAAAAGCCTTACCGATATTAAATGACAGATTTTTTTTAACTGAAGAATGTGGGAGGCAAAAATTTATTTCTAATTATTGAATACCAGATTTAGCCTTCTTTACCTGCTATACAGTTCATTTGTCTTCTGAGAAACTAAATCAACAGGACATGGAAATACATGACATACTGCTTTTTTAAATAGTCTATGACTCTTGTAGAGAACATTATCAGAGCAATAGAAATATTTCAATTAAATTATGTACATATATTTATAACCTGACTTCTATGAATTATAAAAATTTGTAGGCCTTTTCAAATATCCTTATTTTTTCCTTTGAAATTATAGTATAAGCAGGCAATGTATTTTGATCATATTCATCCACTACTACTCCCTCCAACTCCTCCTGATGTCCTCACCCCATCCTAACTTAATGTCCTCTTTCAATTGTTATGAATACCCATATGAACTATTCTCGACACTCAGAGAAGTCTAATGAATCATATGTGGTGCTCACAGACAGTGGTGATTATATTAACTGCAATATATGTTTTTGGAACTGTTTCTGCTACCATGAGCTACCTGTATTCAAAAGCATGGAGGCATGGCATAGAAACAACCAAGAATACAGGACTGACATTGTAAATATTATAATGTAGAGGTAAAGGATTTAGGTAAAATAGAGATAAAAGGTTTAGGTGAGAGAGTACTGGTGATGGGAACCCTATCATGGGGACCAGGCATGATATGGTAAGAGAAGAGTCTATCATAGTGATAACTATCTAGGAGGTAAATAAGGGGGGAACAGTCTCAATGAAATGGAATAAATAAGCAGTCATAGGCTGGGTTTGTGAGAACTGGGTAAAACATTGTGATTTACTTGAATTTGTTTCATCCCATGGATGCTTCTGCTGGGGGCCTTAGAAGCATATGGCTATTGGTGTGTTGTAGAAAAGATGAAGTTTAGGAGATGAAGGTACTAAGGAGTTTGGTAGTTCCATGATAAATCCATTCAAAATGAATTCTTCAGTGATAATGAATGGAACTGTATCACAAGCATTCCAATCTTTATACTAAAATTGTCAGTGATGATTAAGATGGTCTGACATAAATGAAAAAAAAAGACTGTGTTTAGAACTATTAAAATAATAAATGTCAGATTGATTAATTTGCCCCCCACCATCAATACTGTGTTCATTCATTAGTTAAAAATGGTATCTAGGCAAAGATACAGGAAGTGTGAAGAAATAACTATCATTTAAAAATGGTATATTATTATTTATTTGTTATGACTATGTATATCATATTTCCTTATGTGGTTTCACAGTGTTCCTAATGCAAAGGCTGAAGAACTTCTCAGGTTACAATTTGACTTTGTTTTCAACTTTAATAATATAACTCTGTAGACAAATTTCTAAATGGTCTTATTAAATAAAAACATGGAGATAAATATAGGGATTAAAGCCTTAGAGAGATCAGGGAAATAGGGAAAGCCACCAGCCAACTTTACCTCACCAACTTGGCAGCTTCCAAATGAGAGTTGCTTCCTGTATACCTATATGCCTTGCTGTCCTGCCATCTGATTTGCTCTCTGTCCAGCTACATCACTTCCTCTTGCTACACAGCTCTGTCACTTCCTGTCTGTCTGTAAAGACCTCCAGACCTTCATGATTAACTAGTGTAGGAATTAAGGTGTGTGCCACCACACCTGGCTCGCTTTCCAGTGTGGGCTTGAACACACAGAGATCCTGCCTGCTAAGAAATAGGATTAAGTAACAGTACTACCACTGTCTTACTTCTTTGTTTACTTATAATGGCTCTGATATCCAGGCAAGCTTTATTTATTAAATCGCAAATAACATATCACTGCATTTCAGCACAAATAAAATATCACCACATTTTCCCTTTTTCGTCTAAAAAATAAAATTAACTCAGGTAATGTTATATCCTTCTGGGGTCTTTGGTGTAGTTGAAGACTAGCTATTTACAATTATAGTTTTCCTTGGTTATGATAAATGATAAATTAGATATGGAACCTTAGACTCACAAATATAGGATAGACAAAATATTTTCTATAATTTTATAAACTAGAAATAGACTAGATATGGTAACTGTAATTCTTGCTTGATAACTGTTTTGTTATATGTAATTTTATTAGGTTAAAGTTAAAAACTTCCTTTTGTTTAGACAGAAAAGGGGAAGTGATGGGGAATGTATTTCTGTATGCTATGAATATATATTGCTTTGATTGTTTGATAAATGAAACCATCTGGCCTAAGGCAAGGCAGCTTAAAGGCAGGCAGGAAATCCAAACAGAGAGACAGGAAGAGAAAGAGAGGCAAAGCAGATGCTGCTAGCTGCTTCCAGGAGAAGCAAGATATAAAGGTATCAATAAGCCAGGAGCCACATGGCAAAGTATAGAAATGTAAAAATTGGTTAATTTAAGATATAAGAGCTAGCTAGCAATAAGCCTGCCATGGCCACAGTTTCAAAATAATATAAGCCTGTGTGTACTTGGGTCTGAGAGGCTGTGGGACATGAGGCAGGGTGACAAAGATTTGTCCTGACTATGGGCCAGGCAGGACACAGGAAAACTTCCAGCTACATAACTCATTTCATCAGTCTTGAGAAAGGAAATCCTGGAATCCAAGGAGAACTCACTGAACAATTTCTACATATATTCTAAATAGTTTTGCTGGATCCTTGAGTTGTCTGGAAGTGTCTTCAAATCTTCCCTGTCAGCTATAGGTTCTTGTGGGAAGCTTATGTTTAAACTACAGTATCCAGTGGAGAATAGGAAACTTTCAAATCCAGGACTTTGAAAGAAATGAACTTAGTACAAGGTCATATCAGATTAAAAATCCTTCTTCTGATAGAAGTGTTGAGTTAGGAACTAAAGCTTTAATACCTTAAATTTATGTATTACCTCCTTCCCTCATTCTATATGTATCCAGAGATATTCTTTATTCTTGATTTAATATTTATAAAAGATATCCATATATATATATATATATATATATATATATATATATATAT